>JAULBS010100537.1:0-16159 GCA_032355785.1 Symmetromphalus regularis
TATATATATATATATATATATATACAGTTGAAACTGACTATGACGGCCACTCAAGTGATCAGGCAAAAGTGGCCACCATAGAGAGGTAGCCGCTATGTACAAGTCTTATATAGGTCAGAAAATGTTAAAATATTTGCATTAGAACTATTAAGGATCCATACACAACATTGACTTTCAGTCCTCAACTGCAGTGTCGTTTACGTCACCTTGCTCCCCACTTAGTGTACCTGGGATTGAATTCAGCCAGCCATTTGATGCTTTGAAACTCCCTACTCCCAAATCTTCAGCATACTTAATTAGCAGACCATTGAAATTTATTCTATGAGCAGTGGCATCTTGGTACCATTTCCAAACCAACATGCTAATATCCTCATTGCCTGTAATTTTTCTCCGTCTTTCTGTCACATGTCTGATTGTTTTCATAATTTGCCAACACCTCTGATTTTCTCTTTAAAATGCTACCCCAAAATGTTGAGCAAGATTTCTTGCACTTAATTTGTTTCTCTGCCTTTTTAATGACATCTACCCTCTGTTCCAGTGTTAACGTGATCGGCTTGCAGTGTTTAGGTGGCTATTTGGAAGTAAATATCAGAAATAAATTGCAGTACTATTTAATTTTTTCTAAAAATGACACATTTAATTCCAGTTAGATACCCTCCGAACAACTGCTTTTAATGATCACTGCCGATGATTAGCATATGGCAACGTTAATCCATATTTAAAACTCTTGTAAATTAACTAACAAAAGCATATACAACTCATTATATGGGACTGAATCACCGACTGCAGCTAATCACATTTACATAAGCTCTAGCAAGGTGACTGACAACCGTTATATAAAGATTAAAATGAAGCAAAAAAAAATGTGGCCGCAATAGCAGGTTCAAATTCGCTTTTTTGCTAACAAATTGTGGCCGCTAGCCGCATTGAGCAAGTGGTTGTCATATACAAGTAAAATGCATTGGGAGACCTCAGAGTGGCTATCATAGATAGACAGGCAGCTGCGAAAGCAGGTTTGACTATATATATATATATATATATATTTATTTTTTTTGAAATTTCTTTACATTACGTTGTTAAATATGTGAGGCTAGAATATCTTAAATGAAAATAATGTAATGGTGGTGGACAGTGTTGTTGCTGTATACACTGAACTTTAGCATAATGTCACTGATACATACTATTTTTGTTTGATGTAAAATGCATTCCAGACTATTTTTGTTTGATGTAAAATGCATTCCAGACTATTAAAAACGAAACCAGAAACTATTGAATCTGCTAAAATGGATATTTTAAACAAACTTTAAATACATTTGAGTTATTTTCAAAATAAAAAAACGATTTACAGAGCAGTTTGACTGGTCCTTAATATTCTTATTGGATATGAACAACAAAACCAGTCTGGTAAGCTTCAGGATTGTCGCTAGTGGGTGGGAGGATAGTGGGGTGGGGCTGCTGTCACAATCATTTACAAAACATTTGTTTTTCAATTTAAAATAACTTTTAAATAACAATTTTTATCCCTCATATTTTCTGCCACCCCCACATTTCAGTGTATTTTATTGAAGATAGGAATTATGCTGGTTACTGTCTCATAATACTGCAGCTCATATATATACATGTATATATTTTTAAGTTTACATAATTTGTTAACAAGTTACAAACAGGAAAATAGCATGAGTCAAGTGAACAACCAAATTTTTGATCAACTTGTTATATCAGTTGCCAAAGGTACAAAAAAATGTGTTGGTTTAATCCACAGTTAACATAAGATGGAAGCCCTTACAGAAATAATGATACTTCATGAATTACCAAAAGAAAAAAAAAATCATTTTTTTGGTCACACACTCAGTTTTATGAGTTTTGTCATCAATTCACCAATGAGTGATGTTTAATTGTAAAATTTAATAGTTTTGAAGAAATACTAAATTTTCCAATCAAGGTGCATTAAGTATAGATGCCTGTGATGTTAGTAATATGTATATACTAGTACTGTAGGATTGGGTTTTTTGTTTTATTTCAATATTAGCAAGAATTTATTTAAAATTTATTTTAGAAGTTTGGTCTATTGACATTTTATAACTTAAGTTCAGATGTGAGAAAATAGAGGATTTATTATTAAGGTTTAAAAATATTACTAAATGTATTGGTGCTTTATGATCATATATTTTAATGGAATGCAGTCACCTCATTTTAATGTGGAGTATAATTTTATTCTTTTATATCCACGTTATGGTAGTGTCATATAGCTAGGATTTTTGCTGAATCTTAAGCATCAAACCAGGAGGAATTGAAAGGATGCACACCTTATGGTCCCATTGGGCTCTTTTCATTTCCAGGCAGTGGTCTATAACTAATAGATTATTACATAAATATGACAAGTCTGTCAGAAAGGAAACATAATTGCCAAGGTGAAAGTAATGCCAAATCATTCAGGCATAGTACTTTGTTGTTTCAAGTGAAATAATCTGTCTTTGTCTCTAAAGCTGTTGACATAAATCGGATAATAAAACTTAATGAGTTTAATATTCTGTTTATTACTGCTGACAATTTTAATTGTGAAACTTTCTAAAACATCCTTTGTGCATGAGACTTTAGAAACATGCAAGCCTATAACATTATGTTAGATGTTAGTTGAATTTTTGCCTTGTTGTAGTACTTTTTAGAAATTATAATTGTTGTATTTAGTATAAACAAGTTCAGTGGTTATAACAGCCAGAGTGGTCCAGTGAAATAACAAATTTAGTGATGTTTTGAATTTTTGCTGTATGTAGTGTCTAGTCAGGGAAAGTGCATTTTAAAAAACATTCACAAACACCATGTATAAAATCTAATAAAGGCTCATTAAAACATGTTGGGGTGTAGTTAAACATTCATTTCTCTTCTTAAATTAAAACTTACTAATATAGAAAGTGAAAAGTAATAAATTTACAAACACATTGTCTTTCTATATAAAAGCACATTTTGATATTTTCTTGAGTTTATTTGGCAATTGATTGAGTTGCTATTATTGAGTAAAAATGTTATTAATTTGCAGTGCATCTTTATTTCATATATAATCATCACAAATGCTTTCTTCATTGATCACCTTGAATAGAAATAAAGAATATTACAAAATACTTTGTTGATTTATTTACAAATAGGTAGGCAGTGATATGTAGCTTTAAGATGAAGCACCGTCTTGGGGTGCAGTAGGTCGATGTAGGTATGTATGGTCCTGTCCGTAGAAGTTGTATATAAAATGCCCTTTGCTGCTAATTGGAAAGAGTAGTCTACATGTATATGGGAATAGTGGTTTTCTGTGAACCAGGTTTCACAAATACTGTTGAAAAGTATGAATAGTTGCCTCAAATTCCATGATCCTTTGTTAAAAGGTACCTGGACCTACATATACTTTAAATTTATTTTTTATTCTAACAGCTGATATAGTCTGGTTTTCATTTTTATTTTGTGGGCACACAATTTCATCTGATTCCCAACACTACGTGGTAGTAGATCAGTGAAGGACTGAGTTTTAGATGGTATCAGTTATACGGTATTAAGAGTCTTCTAAAAATGAGATAGTTCAGACAGATTTCTGGATTAGACAAATGCCAGTTTATGCAGAATGCATTGTAGCTGTTCTGTTTGAAAAACATTTTCACCATCTGAAACATCAAGATTGTGAGCATATTACTAATAAATAGGTTTATTTTTATAAAATGGTTAACAAACCACTGAATTTGACAGGACCGTATTTCTTTGAAACATGGTCAAGTGTTTAATAACGTATACAGTAACTGACTTTCACTCACAACAAGTTTACATGTATGTACATTTCATACATAATTAATACATGTCAAAACATGATATATATATATATTACATTATATTATATCAAACAGAAATAAGTTACATATTCTATACTTCTACACACATTTCATTCAAAATATACACAGAAAACTGCATGCAGTTTGATCACTAAAAGAACTTTGTAACAGTTAAAGAAGAAAAAAAAAACTGATTTAAAAGAAACCATTTGTGTTAACTTCATTAAGGCAATTTACTCTGCTCTTTCTTTCTTTAACCTCCCTAGCAAAAGGGAGGAGGTTGTTGTATAAATCTGATTGGTCACAACTGCATATGAATAATTTGCAAATAGTGCAGCCCGTTTACAGTTATTTTTGTACAAAAAAATTACAAAAATACTAAAGTTAGACTGTGATTAATAAATACAATAACTGACAACACCTGAAATTAATGTCTTGTGAAAGCTTCTGACTGTACATCAATTTCATTCTGGACAAATAATCGATCCATAATTCATCACAACTCATTACTATATTGTATGTATCTTTGGTAACCTGTACAGACTGGCTTCACAGATCCTTTTTAAGTAACATTACTTCTGATTTTTAACCCGTTTTAAAAGAACTGTTTTAACCAATTCAAGTCAATAATTCCTCTTTAAATCAAAAGAATAATTTTTAGCATCAATTTAATTTGATTATTTTTTAATGCATCTGAACTAAAGATTAGGGAATGTAGCAAAAGAACTTCACAACCAAAGAAACAAAACAATTTTGTTTCTCCTGAGACCTCTACTAACTTTTTTTCACTTCAGTGGTGTTTTAAGTGAGAAATTCAATGTTAAACTGTTGAGAGGCACCAGACAATGCAGTGACATTTGAAGTCTCAATCGCGGGCAAGAGTCATTTTTGTCTGCCCTGCCATATTTGTCAAAAACATAAAATAGCAAGTGGCTTTTGTGATGTTACTTTATTTTTAAAAACAACCCCAAACCAACACAAATAGAAATAAAAACTTTTAAACTAAAAAATTGCTCAGAAATTTGATTTTATTATATCATAGTTTTTTTTGTTTATTTTGTTTTCAATGAAGAAACGCAATAGCCAACCTCAAAATTTTAATCCCTTAAACCTTAAGTAGATCATTTTTGTTTCTTTGGCTTCGAAGTATTTTTGATACATTCCCTAAAGTAAGAAGTATTTTTTTTATACAAAATAGAAAGGAAGTGAAGACTACAAAAATAAAAAGATGAAAGGAAGAACATTCATTGACACCTTCAGTGTAACCTGCTAAAATTCATACTTCATTAAAAGTGGCTGATCACTGAGTAATGGAATGCAACTTTAAACACCTATAATCTAGTCTATCTCGGTCCAAACTCAAAATCAAGCATTAGGACAACTGTAGTTTACAACATCACGACGACATACCAAATCTAAAACACCATGGTTTGAACTGAATACATGTAGGTGTGAAGAACACAGTAAACTTTCTTTTAAACACTATGTATAATAAAATTATAAATAGACATATATTTTAATTCTTAACATTTCTCACACTATCTTGTTACTGCTATTTGATTTAGGAATACCCACTACATCTTGTAAAATATTCAACCAAACCCCACAATCCTTCCTTAACATTAATTTTAATTAAAGTTGTATTGATTTATCTTTTTTCATTAATTTCATTAAATTACATCAAATTTTGATTAGAGTTACACTAACCACATCAAAATGATCCCTCTTTGGAATGTAAGATAAGAGTGGAGTCTGGTCAGATATCTTTTCAAACATCTAGCTATTTTTCTATAAAATATGTAATACTAATAGGCCTATTTGAAATATTTTATTACAATAAACATAGGTGCCGTTTACTGTTTTGTATGGTTTAGAAGAAAAACAATATATTTGGAGGATTCAGTTTAAAAGCTGAATCAGATATTAACAAAAAATAACTGAACTAGCTAAAGTGTTTGTTTTTATGAATCTTTGCTAATTTTTAGAAATGTAATTGAAATACCGAGTATTAAATTTTGTTTTTAAATTAATTCTAATTACAACTGTTGTTGAGTAGTTGACATGAAAGAAAACTACATTTAGTTCCACAACTTAAGAGTTTTCACAGATTATATTTTAAGGATTTAAAATATTTCAGATATTTAAATATTTTAGGACTGGGTCTTTATGCCTCGGAAATTCACTAACATATTTCATCCACCACTCCAGATAAGGGTCCATTTACAATTTTCAAGAAGTACTCTCTGTACAAATAGAAAAGTACTGTGAAGTATTGTAAATGACTCCTAACATTATCATCTGTATTAATTTAAATGAAAAATATGATATAGGTCTAGGATACATATAAAATGATATGACCGACACACAATATAATTATATACATCTCATTGACATAATCACCCAACAGATTAACATGATTATTTACAAATCTCACAGCCCATATATTCCTCAAGTGGTTTTCATTTGAAACAATCTTAACACATCTAAATGCCACATAAAAACAGCCCCTCAAATTCAGGTATATTTATGACAACACTTAACTGCCATCGCAAAATAATTTTGCTATAGCACTGACAGAAATTTCATGAAAATAAGCATACTTTCATATTTTTGGAATAGCAATACAATGCAGACGTAAACCAATTATAGAGCAGGTTTTACAGTGATATAGCCAATTGCACTGTGAATTTCAAGGGCTGTAAAAGAACCATAGTAAGACAACAAACATTTTACACAATTTTATAAAAGGATTAGCTTGTTAGAGGCCTATATATATTTATAATAATAAAATAAGAAATTTATCATAGTCATAATAAAGAAATCAACTGGCCAGGACAGAGGTTCATGTTTGAAGTGATTTCACAAAACTTGCTTAATCCATTTGAAGTCATTTTGAGAAAATTGTAATACAATTCCCAGTGCATGCATAAGAAACCTAGGTGTGGCATAAATGCTGTTGCAGCTCCGACCTTCGGATATTTCTGGCCCTGTGCAGAGTATACTGTACAAGGCGACCATGACACATCAAATTGTTTTTCATTGCTAATCATTATATTTTTGCTAATCACTACATTTTAGTAAAATGTTAACAAGTACAAGTTGTGGGCTCTATGTGCCCGCACAATTCGCACACCCCTAAGGCTGTAACTGGCTGTTATGAGTGTACCAATGTGTAACAGTATATCAAACATGCAGTTATTGCAGTAATCTCCAGTTATTCAAATTGTGGACCCAGCAAGTTTTGTGAAAACATTCTTATTTAAGAACAACTACATCAGACCATCAGGGTCCAAGAAGTTCATTTGAGATCAAATCACTCAAAGATGCATAACATACAGACAAACCATAATACATGTACATATGAAGAATACCTTTCTTAAGAAATCCTTTACTTTTTAAAAAGGCAAGTACAGCAAATGTAATAATTCTAATATCATCATTAAAAAAAATAACAAAAGTTAAAATAATTTACCTCAAATTAGATTAGAAATATTGTAGGAAGAATTAGTAATTTAAAACTGCTATTGAAGACAACCTTACAAATGATTTTCTTTTTTAATTATTAGATAAGAGTAGGGTCTCTTGCTGAATTATGATCACAAATTATTTGAGATTTATTATTTTATCAGAGACTACCGGTACATTTATTAAACATTTTTAAAATCTGGACTAAAGCTCCATGCTATTTTACTGTTGTGTTAAAAAGTATCAAGACAAACAAATATTAGTGATTTTTACTGTATGTAGGGTTAAAATCTCCACTTTTATATTAATACCAGGACCGGGCTTTGAAAATATGTTAGCCACACAAGGATTAATTAGCTTATTATAAAACAATTTTAACATTTGATGATGCTTATAAATTAAGCAATCTCCTTCCCCAAAAAAACTACACAACACAAGTCCCCATCCCCGAAACATAAACAATAAAACACCAGCAGCTTTTTAAGAATTGTGATTAGGTGTCTATACCTTGGAATGTCTTTATTCAATCTTTTGTCTAGTTAACTATAAGATCATTTTGAGATTCATTTTACCTTCTGATGGTATCCAACAACATTTAAGAAGTTTTGAAAAATGAGAAACCTTGTCCTAAATTCTTATAACCTTCTTGGCTTTCAGAGAAGAAGTGGTGAAACATTTTAACTATAAAACAAGAATCATTTTGGTGTTGAGGCCTCATGCTTATAAAACTTTAACATAAAAATTTAATCATAAAATATAGACTACAACATCATACTAACTGAATTTAAGTTCAAGCTTTAAGGTTTTATAAGTGCAAGCTAAGACAACAAGCCACAAAGCCCCATACTTATATAACATTAAACATTGAATTTAAACAAAGGTATGTCTTTAACTCTATAACAATGAATTCTATAATTAATCATCTCCAAATAATGTTTTGAGTCTGAATCTAGTTTCTGAAATTTTAAAAGTATGGGCTATACATATTCTTACTGTTTGATGACATGCAATAAAATAATTAATATACAATCCATCATAAAAGATTTCTAAAACACAATAACCCAGTAACCTTGTCATAAAAAGTGTGAGAAAACATCTACGGTGACAAACCTTACATAAACAACATTATGCAAAGTATTTCATAAGAAAATGGTAAAATAATATCAAACATTATATATATCACAGCAACTTGGTGTTCAAACTAAACACCAGCTTGTGGTCAGCTTGTGGTTATCATGTGACTTTTCCATAAGCAGAGACCCCCAATAGTCGATGTTTATTTTTGTGCTGTGGGGGGGGGGGGGTCATTAAACAATCATCCAACCAATTAAAATCCATAAGCAGAATGTGTATAACTCAGATTGATCAGAACCTTACTTTCCACAGACGACACAGCTTTTAGTGTAAAACTCTAATCAGTCTGTTGTACCTAATGTTAAATAATTATAACATGGTAGGATAAAGTTAAATTGTTTTCAAGTGGGGCAATAAAGCTGTTACTGAATGCAAAGTATCCAAAATTCCTATAGTTTTCTGAACTGTCTTTATTATTAAGTGATCCTAGAATTACAGGGTTCTAATTCAACAGATTTTACATACAGGACATCTGTAACTTTGAGTCATAGTTACTTCAAAGATAAATATTCCTCATTAAAGATTTCTGCAATGATGTTAAAATTGGGAATGTGAAATATATTAATGAGCATATATCACTTAAAGCAAGTCAGCACACAAATCAGGATAACACACCACACTGAACTGAGAAACATCTACTGGCTTATCATTAAAACTATTTACAAACAAGTTCAGTTGATACATGTTTAAACAGTCTGCTGAAAGCACAAACAGGTTGATCTAAACAGGCCTGACACAGATCATGTTATTAAAACTAAATAATCTCAAAAGGTTTGGTTTATGCAAAATCAAAATTCAAGCAAAATGTGAATTATACTTGAATGAGAAGAAGCTAAATTCCAAACAATTGTTTAACGTTTGTTTTTTCAACACAGAAGACAACTCAGAGCAAAGCATCAACAATGGATACAGTTCAATCACAATTTATGGAATGAGTTGATTTAAACAAGCATTTTAACAATGTGTAAATAACACCATGGCATACAGGACAATATACTAAAGTACATAACTGAATGCTTTAAAGTATAAATATTCAGTATCCATCAACAAACTTTCTCGAAGGTTGCCAAAGTAATGGAAATAGCTTTGATTGCAACTCTGATTGGCTAAGACAAACATGTCAATCACAATGTGCCAACCAGTAATCATGTAGCTTTTATTGCTACTTAGTGATTGACTGGCTAAGACAAACATATCAATTACAATGTGACAACCAATAATCTTATAGCTTTTATTGCTACTTAGTGGTCTTATAGATTTGATTTTCAAGCAGAAACAACAAAATCAATGTTTGACAATTCTTCCATCATAACAAATGAAATGGAGACTGTCTGGTGTTGGCAACACAAGTCTGATCAATGCCTGGTAATGCTTATAACATCAGATCTAATTCCATGCTGTAACACATGTTCAACTCTTTAATTGAAGAGAATCGACTCTGGGTCCTGGTTTTCCAGTTGAGCAATATGTCGAAGCACATCCTTCTTTGTAATGATTCCAAGTAAACGGCTGAAATGTATATATAATAAAGTGATTAAATTTTACTTACATTTTTTGTACTGTAGCAATGTCTGTACCACATTAAACAAGACAGGTGCTATTGTTATTTATTTGTAGTGAGTTGTCCACCCTGACCAGATAAGTGATGAACCAGTTCCAATGATATTATTATTAAATACTATGCCATAAGATGCAGTAAGGCCAGTTAGAACTTGACCAATATTTGACCTAAACCAAATTTTGCCAAACATAACTTTAACGATGATATCAATTATGATCCCCATCTCTCCCCAGTCAATTATGATGCCTATCTCCCCCCACTCACACCCATCAGTCAAATCCATGATATTCCTGTCAGAATGGTCCTCATCAATTTTTGTTTTGCTTTCTGTTAGCTTGCAGTATTATAACTTGACAATATTTCAACACTGTTACAAGTTCTCACCCATTATGTGTTACCAACGTCTGCCTGAGACCAAGCTTTCTAAACATTTCAACAACTGTCTCCATTGGAGTCTGGTCAGTTATTGTGACTGGAGCCTGAAAATAAAACATGAAAGTTAAATTCTAATTTACATTCCACAATATTAACAAAAATTAATATTATCATTACAACTTTGTTTTATGTTATAACAATATGAAAGTAATTTTAAAAATAGTGTATGCTAGGTAATAATCCAGTGTATGCACACCCTGACATGCCAAGACGTTTGTTACACCAGTTATGGACCACTAGCTGAAACAAAATATAAACCAATCAGTCCTTTGAAGGTGATTAATCCGACGACCATCACAATCATCTCAGGCTACAACCTTCTCCTTTAAATGAGATCTGCACATGCGATGATGATAAAACAGTTTGGTTTCGGTAATAAACTCCATTCATAATTACTATTTTTAGCAGTAAATTCCTTGATAGCTCAAGTGACATAAGTAATATTTTAAAAACATTCTTTTTAAAATCTTACCATATCGAGTATTTTTCTAAGTTTAAGTGGTGCAGGGCCATGCATGCTTGCCTGGACGTGACCAGTAAAATACACCATAGAGTTGCTGACAATCCCTTCAAGAGTTTTCCTTGCATTGCCTGTAACATAAATAATTTAATAATAATGCTTAATAAGTAAATTAAATATTAGACTATGTAAATAGGTTTGCTTAAAACTAATAAAGAACATGCACATGACAAAACATATATATCTTTATTATATATTAATCATAGGTACCTATTTTTTTCCAGGTAATTTCTTCTTCTTTATTTTGCAATATTTTTAACAACCTTTTAAGAAAACGGCAGACTTCATAAAATTATAAAATCATGACATAATGAAATTAAAATGATTTTGCCATTTTTTTTGGTCAATAATAGTAATGTTATTATGAATGAAACGGCCAAAAAACTGTTAAATATAAATAGAAGAAAACTGAATATATATACAAAAATCAATATTAAACCTACTTATAGCGAGATTAAGATCCCTACGCAGCACAAATCCGACAAGATACTGTGACTCACGGGAAACCACAACAGGAAATCCATTGTGCTCTGTATTTCTTAAAACATTTTCTGAAAAACAAAATAACACAATATATAGATATTAATCAGTGGAACTTTATATTCAGAACTACATGCTTAGAAAATAGTGCTTATTTAAGAATTAACTTGATAATGTTTGAGGTTCATGGAAGTATGAACCGCAAAACTGCTTTACACACTGTATGAATGACGTAGCGTGTTAGCGCAGAGCCGTTCATATCAAAGTGTGTAAAGCTGTTTTGTGGTTCATACTTCCATGAACCTCAAACATTATCATGTTCAATTCTTATAATTCCAAATGTATAACTTTGTCATTAAGATAAAGTTTTTTCAAATAAAAATCTAACTTTTGTCCACCTATTTACTATTTCATTAACACGAAATTCATACACAGCTTTAGTGAAAGCGCTCCTTGATGTTCGGCTTTTTCCATGAAAAGCCGAATGAGAAGATCGGTTTCTTACATACAAAAATACTGATTCTTCACAATTATTGCATTAAATGTCAATATCAGCCAGGCACATTCATAATTTAACATAAACAAATGACGTTAATAGTTATTTAAATGAATGTAAACGATAATATAAACATATAAAATGATCTCTTTTGTAAAGTAAAATGTGCTTGTGGTGAAGCGGTTGGTGTATGAATATTTAACTATACATTTGTGAACGGGCGCCATTTTATGAAGGTGGATTTCCGATTACGGTGTCTAAATTACAGTTATCAAATTTTAAGTGTGAAAAATCCATATTATGACAGATTTTTACATCGACAAAGTGTGTTCAATGTTACCAGGGATAAATGAAACCTGTATATCGCATTTTTCTGTTGAATTCACTGGCTTTGTAATTGTGAAAGAAGGCAAATGTGTCGACAGTTACGATATGTATGAGAGTAAATGGGACCAAGCTCATATTTCGTTATAGGATGAAAAAAAAGTTTCTAAATTAAAATCTCCAAATAAATAGGTAGGCCCATCTGTCATTTTGACGTCATCGTTTGATGTTTAAAAATAGAATCTTGGGGGAATTCCTTGGTGATTCCCTTGTTGACATAATTCATAAAGTAGTTTCGGTTATAGTTCGAAATAGTGCAAAACTGAGCTTCATGCATCTATGAACGTTGTTTTTTTAAGTCACATGATGTAATTTGGACCAATCCAAGTATTCATAACAATTATGTATTTGCAAAATAGCATTATTAACATTTGAACTAAATTTTAATTTATTTTCTCTCATAAAGTTTCAAAATTAATTAATATGTATATCGCTTATAATCAGTTTCAGGCCTAAATCCGGAGTCTGTCTATTTTTGTACGGTTTGTTTACAACAATCTGCGCATGCGTGAACCATGACATCGGAATAATTCTGTTACAAAAATACTAAACGTCACTCTCAGAAGTCAAAATGAGAAACAAAATGGGTAAGAATTATATTTTTAAAAGGTTGAATGATACACAACACTCATTTGGCATTGTAGATAACGTGCAACATCAATAAATACCAAAATAAGCAGCAATTGTCACTGGCAGAGCTCACAAACATGTTCATATGCTACTTTATTTATGTTTTCAAGTTTAACTGCTTTTTTTTTTATCATGGGTTGATGACCCAACTGTTTTACGGTACGACAACTAGACTGTGATGCTTTCTAAAAATACAGCGGCCCCGGTGAGGAATTTACAACATGTCAACATCCGACCAGGCAGGGATTTCTTTTTTAAAAATATATAAACTGGTAAAATTTTAAAGATTTGTATTAGTAACATAACCAATGTAAAATGCTATTCTGTTACATTGATTGTGCAATTACAATTGCACATTCGCAGAAGCTTTTACCCCTTAATAGACTGGAAACTGATTACTCCAGGATATATAGAATTATATATTTAGAAATTTCATATTCGAGTCTTGTTTTAAAAATGTATAAAAAAAAAAAAAAATTCTTGATTTCAAAACCATTTATCTTTTTGTCTTACTTCTACTACTACTACTGGAAAACAAAAGGCTACAGTTGTATGTATTGTCATTCATGTCATAGTGTTAGTATTAATGTTCATGTTTAAATGTTGGCTTGGTTTGTTACCAATTTTTTGTTATTATTACATAGATGAAATACAATTATAATACATGTTGTTTGTTTAAAAGCTGGTGCATAAATTAATTAAGGGAACTGTAGTCCTATGCCTTCTGCTTAGCAATGAATTATAATTTACATATGTGTCATTTAACACATATTTGAATTTCCTTACAACGTTACTTTAATGTAGTATGCTTAAGTATGCTTTTCACAGTTCATG
Source organism: Symmetromphalus regularis (assembly GCA_032355785.1). Classification (NCBI taxonomy): domain Eukaryota; kingdom Metazoa; phylum Mollusca; class Gastropoda; order Neomphalida; family Neomphalidae; genus Symmetromphalus; species Symmetromphalus regularis. The sequence goes on from JAULBS010100537.1 coordinate 13,749, forward strand.
TCTAAAATATTTTTAAATATATCTTTAAACATTTGATAACTTTCTTGAAGTTAGTAAGTATTGATTAAAGAAAGTATTTGATTTGGTAGATGTGTTTGTGTAAATAATAAAATACATTTTATTAATTATTCCAGTGCTGGGTTTGGTATATCCAAAACACAAGATTCAATGTCATACAATAACAATGGTGTGGACAGATAGAACTGTTCCCCGAAACACAAGTACCTATCCTCTCAAAGAGATAAAGACACTGAGTGGGACCATGAATAGTATTGTGGCTCAGTATTTAACAGACAGCTGGAACAGGTTGGTGTACTGAAACCTATAACACAACTACATGTACATTATCCTTAATCCAATAACATACGATATCCTCATGTTAGCAAATTGCATTAATGGGAGGAGTGGGACGTAGCTCAAACAGTTAGACTAGAGCATATCTATGAACATTTTACTGGTTGGAGCATTTTTCAGTAAAAGTTGGTATCCAGTCCTATTAACCTATTTTGGGGGTGCAAATTACGAAAAAATAGGATACCAAGCTGTATTTTTAGTTTTTCACCCTTCTCAGTGGACCCAATTCCATTGATTTTTAGTCTAAAGTTAATTATTTGTGTTTTGTCATAACAGATTAGCATGTATGATGGGAAATTCCTCCTCTTATATTAAAAATAGTTTTGTAAACGTTTTACTGTATAATGTGTATACGTCATCAAAATCGGGCTCATGAATATTATGTAGGCCTCGGTCGTTACCGTCAAAAAAGAACTACGACGTAAACGAGATTGGAAGGTGATATTTGTACGGCGGCAGTTTAATCCGGATAAAACGACTTGCTAATACGGCCACCGTATATGCAATATGGATAGCGTGTTTTGGTTGTACATGTTTGGGGATCGGTAGTTTCTAAAATTGAGAATGAGGACCACAACTAACTACCGCAATCGGTCCATGCGCAGTCGTAAATGTAAAGCATTGCATCCGACATTACTTACAGTGGATATACGGCGGCCGTATGAATATCCACCTCGAAACAAAATGAATGTGACGTAACATCATGTCGCAGGTCAGTCGTATGGGCGCTATCTGTTTATATTTTCAATTATTTCAATTAAATCTACTAAAATAACTTTGTAGATTATGTATGAGAATATCATTTAGCAACGTTCTGTGATGGGTTTTTTTTTTTTCCGATATCGTCTCCAAGTGTTTACTGTACGAGCTTGTATATATGGAAAATGAAAATGCAAACTTGTTCGGATGTCCGATGGTGGTCGTACTTCAAATGGTCTCTTACTAATTATTCTATTTTCATTTCTGATGGATGTTTTCTTGAAATTCCTTTTAAGTAACAGTTTTCAAATACAGATCATTTATATGCTTAACAGATGTAAATAAACATCAATTTAAAGTGGCTCTTTACCAACCAAGCGTATTTTCGTTTGGCTAATATTTTTGGAAAACAGCAGAATGCTGACGTGTTTTCAATTCCTATGCGGCCTACATTAGAGGTAATGTAACGTTGGTTTAATACCAGCTTTTTGAAGTGGATACCCAATCAGAATCCAGTATTTTCCAAAGTTATGGTAGAATAATATAGTAAACACTTACCATTTGGGGTACAAATTCCACATGTCAAACGACATTCATGTTCAGTAAAGTCTTTGTAATCTGAGCACATGGAAGGTGTTTCCTCTAGAAGCTCATCACAACCAGACAGTCTGTTTTGACAGGTAGATGGCGCTGTAGTAAAACAAAAAAAGTATTGACACTGGAAAGGTATATGCTCATTTGTGAACAGGTAAACGTGAATTTAATATATATACATTTACTGGTAGTGTTGGTTCAAACAGTCATTAATAAGATGTCAATATGAATATTAGTCCATGGGCCAAAGGGGAAGGGGGTCCCCATGATCCTTCATGAGTGGTACCACTTTGTTCCGGGAGCTCTCGGGAATCATATTAGCGATGTTACCAGAAAAAAAAGTTGGGTGTCACTATTTACCGACATTTTTCAAAATGGCCGCCAACCACAAATTTATAGTCAACAATATCTCAGGTACTAGTAGATGTAGGATCATAATCTTGGTGTCTAATCCAATTTTTTTTTACAGTCAAGGAATTATATTAAAGTATTCCTGAGCTTAATATACCATTCCTTAAGGAATAAAGATGACATATCCAAGATGGCCTCTTGATAAAACACTATTTCAAGATGGTCGCCAATACTAAATTTACAAACTTCAACCTCTCATGTACAAGTCGATGTAAAATAATGATATAGGTATCTATTACTGTTTTCGTGATCAAGGAATCCAATAAAATCATTACTGAGCTTAACAGACCAATCCTTTATGGTTAAAAGTACCAATCCAAGATGGCTGACACCCCCCAACCCTCCGCACATGC
>JAULBS010100548.1:0-16159 GCA_032355785.1 Symmetromphalus regularis
TATAATGGTGGGGCGAGGGGGCCGGGGTGCGGGAGGGTCCATCACCCCCCCTTTGTGGACAAGGGTGTGGTTCGCCCCCCCCCCCCCCACTTTTAGGAAAGGATTTTCGCCCTTGGATTTATGCCGTTAAACACATTGAAAATAGATAATGATAGACACTTTAAATTTTTAAGGCACTGGCCCATGCGGCGAAGCACGTGTATGAGTTGTTTCAAGTAAATTTCGAACTACTATAAACTCCTAGACAACCAGGAAATAGATATTCTAAGCAATTAATGTCTTCATCATAACGATCAGTTAATATAATATGCACACTATATAGTATCGGCATTGCTAAGTAAACGTACCAGTGCATTTTAAGGAGTTGGTTTCCGTTAATTTTTCTTATTTTTGGTTTTTAATACCTGTAATTTATATTTATGCTGATAACCATTGGCGTAGTGAGGCAATTCGCCGAGCGAATCAACTTTTATAATATTAATTGGTCTTGGTTCTGTGGAAGTTTTGTAATCCTACGTACTCGAAGGCCATATAAAAACTGACAGCAATAACTATGGGCAATAGGAAGTGATAGCTAACTTTTTTCTTATGGTAGATACTGCCAAACTAATTTCTGTTTGAATAAAGGGAGGGATAATGGATAAAAAAAAAAACGTTAGATAAAAGCTATTTTATAATGAAAAAAATGGTTTGGTATATAAAGGGATGGGAGGAGGGAGCAGTCCCGAGTGCTCCCCACGCTATCTATGCCTCAGTAACACGTAAGTTATTTGAAGAGTTTTTGTGTATTTATTGCCGCGTTCAGTAACCGGTTTTTTTGTAGGTCTAATAAGGTTTGAGGCCTATGGTCCAGTGCTAGGACATGGGATGTTCAAGCTGAAGATAGTGGTTCAAAACCCATCAGAGGCAAGGTCACAATTGACTAGGTATCGTACAACAGATATATCCATTATAAAGTATTCATAATAAACTGGTTTATTCATATCATGCATGACACTTGCTACAACAAAGGCGAGGTACAGATATTTCATTTTTCAACAGTCCAAGAGATGTGTTCTTTGTTTTAAGATTTAAGATAATGAAAATAAAATAAAATATTGATAGGGATGAAGGGTCTAGTGCCATCAAAGGAATTTTAAAATTATTTTCCGTAAAAATATTATCAAATTTCATTTAACTTTTAGAATACAATAATAGCAAACAGAACTAAAATACCATTGCATACATTAAAAAAATGTTTCAGAAAAAAAATAATTAGGGTATGTAAGGATAAAAAAAATTCAAGAATTAATTTTAATAGGCTATAATTCAGAATAATTTAAATATTGTCAGTAATTTGTAAAAAAAAAGAAGGATAAGAAATAGGTAAGTAACATCACAGGGGAGGATCCAGGATGTTGGGATAGAGGAATACGTAATTGAGCAATCAGAACCCCACCTGAACATATTATATACAGTCATCACATATATGTTGTAAATATGGGAAGATTTACGTAAAATATATTATAACTACAACAGCAAACATAATATTGATAAAACATGTATTCAAAACTAAGTCAAATTATAACAACGCTTGTTATATTCACACAATCAACAACAGTTTGTTTATTATACCAAACAAATCTACCAATGGAGATTCTGCGTATCATAGTGGTCATCGTGTCTACCACGTACGTATATATTTTTATGTCTTAAATACATTGGTTGGACGTTCCTCCAGATGAACAAGGCCAGCAAGTAGGCTTATTAGCTGTGACGTGGTAGTGGGGAAACCAGCACCGTCACCGTGACGGCTAATCAATCTTTTTAGTAGATCATCATTTCCGTTAATGTTGTCTAAGAACGCCATTGACAATGAAGAGGTGTGTTTTGCGTCACTTGGTGAGACAATTAATCAGGTGGGTGACAAGAATACGACTGTACTGTATATAAAAGCTCTCGGTATTCTTTCCAAGTATAAACACAAAGAAGATTCAGACAGTTGCTTCTTAAAGTAAACCGTAGAAAGATGAAATACTTTACTCTGTTGTTCGTGTTTACGTTGTTTTCTATTACAGTTGGATTTCATTTGTATCCCATTCGGGTGTCAAGTAAGTAAAGTGTTATTGAGATTACTTTCTGTCAAAAATTCGTCCAAGAACAGTCTGCGTACTGACTGTACCTTTTTATTTATATATTTTATGTTTATGATATTATGATTATGTTTAATATCATTGTAGAATGGACATATCAAACAGTATTTACTTAGCATTAGTGTTGTATAATTTCAGTTGCAACATAATTAATCTTTTTTTTATTCGACAATACTTTAAAATTACCAATCTGACGTATTTTTACTTAGCTTTGTGTTTTAAAAAATATTAGTAATATGTTTTAGTGGTTATGATATTTGTAACAGTTCAAAATATATTTGACTTCTTAAGGCCAACCCGTGCAAGATGAAGTATATAAAAACACACGGTGAACATCTTTTTATCCAGTACTTTTAGTTGTTACGTTTTTGATATGTTAAATATTACCCACACGTATTATATATGGGTAAATTAATCTATATTGTTTTATATTTAACAAAGAGCAGTTAATCGTATTCCACTGTTACTTGCTATACATCGGAACTGCTCATTTACGAATGAAAATGGGCTTATATTTTCTATGTCAAATTTATAATGATATTTTAAAACAGACGTTTAGAATTTAGTATATAATCATTCTAAGCTTTAGTTAATGATTTGCTAACAGACAACTGAGATAAAATCACAATAATGCAATTGTTTTGAAAAAGTTGGATTCTACATATTTTCTTTGTTAATATTTATTACTAAAGTTTAATTATGCTTTTTTTTATTCAGGACACAGACGTTCTGTTCGGTCTATTGAGGCGACTGTGAGGAACATATACAACAATGCTCTAGCTACAGGACAGAACTTATACAGAGCAGCACAAAACCAAGCATCAATGGCACGCAACTTGCAAAGAAACCAGATACAGAATCCTACAATTGGAGTTGGAACCTTCTATGGACAAAACGTCAATCCCTATGGTAACGGTATGCTATCACTGCCTTTCTAACACCTATTTTAAAAAATTATTAAATATAAACATGTAACTATAAATATGTAAACGTGTTTTATTAAATTGTGAGAATAATAATTACAGTACTTTATTTATATATACTAGTCTACAAGAGAAAACCTACCGCCCTCAACCCCACCCCCACCCCACAAGCGAACACAGTGACATAGAGACACAGTAGCAACATGACTCGCACTAGTTAAACTATTTCGAATTACTTTCTCTAAACATGGATCACAGTAGATAAACGTGTGGTTGCATACAGCAGTTTCACCACATAACCAATACATATATATATCATATACATGCTAAAATATAAATACATAATCAAGTTCGACATATTAAGCGTAATAAATGTGGAATGCAAAACTGAACATAGCCGAATGAGACTATATGGTTTGGTAAAACACTTATAAATCAGAAAGCTAGAGAATTCGACAGAAGACATAATGTTAGGACAGGTAAAATATATACTCATTCCTTAAAAAGATAAACACATTTCAGTCTGAGATGATTATTCCTTGACCTCCAGATACGTCCATGAACACATGAACGTATTATTGTTGTTTGTTAATATGGAAGTCCATCTGTAACTCAGTAAATAGTTAATGACACTGGGAAATGAATGGATACACTATTTAGGCTTTTAACTCGTTTGCAGTGCTATGTAGGTAGAATATCTGCTAGCTTAATGATGGCCACTCATGTTATATTTACATTGCAGGTGCAAGATCAAACTTCCCACAAAGGACAAGAGGTACCATTCAGGGTGTTTCATTTAGCTCTGGCAATGGGTGGCAGACTGTGACACTTGGATACAGATACGGTCCAAAAGTAATAATTAGCGGTCCCACTCGAATAATCGGTGGTCGCATTGGAATAAACAACATTCCCATTGATCCACCTACGAACAGACCAAATCCAATCATAAGAAGACCCGTGAATCCAGGTTTTGGAAACATGCCTATCAACAATTTGGGTCCTACGATCCCTATCATTCCTCCAGAGAATCCAAGAATCCCAATAAATTCTGGCGGTCTAGTTGTAGGCCCACAGCCCATAGCCCTAGGGTTGACGCAGAAGGCCCCATTCGACCCCGTTACAGACACATCCAACGATCCTCTGGTGTTTACACGTCAATCAGACAAGTGGTTCTGGGGAGGAAACAAACAGAGTGGACCTCTACGAGGCGCTGTCCCGCCACAAAACCTAGATGATAATTAAGGACTTGGTTGTAGGTTGTATTTATTTTCGTGCTTATATCCAATTAAGATTCAAGCACGCTGTCCTGGGCACACAACTCAGCTTCCTGTGCTGTCTGTCCAGGACAGAGGTTAGTTTTTGTAAGAGAGATGAAACCCGCTGCCGCCACACTAATGCGGCTACTCTTATCGATAAACAACAAGGGATCTTTTAAATGCACTATCCCACATACAGAATAGCACATACCACGACCTTTGATAAACCAGTTGTGGACCACTGGTCTGTGTAAGTCGTATACACCTACCCACTGAGCCATGCAGAGCACTCTGTGTTGGAGCCGATACTGAGATTAGATCCCATTCCATATCAACCACGAGTCCGACAGTTTAACCACTGCGCCACGGAGGCCGGTAATTAAGGACTCCTGCTAGCATAGTCTTAAAGGAGAATTTGAAGACAACTGAGAAATCCGAAACATCTTTCTCAGGCCTGTACGTTTTCAGCTTTATGTTTGACTATGGCAAGACTCAGTCCAAGTTTTATTCTGTATGGTGCTGCCATCATGTTACCCTCCAATCTTCGTTCAGACTTTGTTTTATTTGCAACGTAAACTATTAAAGAACAACCGAGTATAGTATTACATATTTCCTGATACTAATAAAGTGAAGGATAGTATTATTTATAGGAGTCTACAACACGGTAGTTGTATACACAGACATATTGAAAGATTGTATCTAATTACAATTATTACACATAATTAATTAATACGCTGTGGTGCTATTCTGTCTTTTTACCATTCTCAGTCATGTGTAATTGTATATTTTAATACAAGTTTGTAGATGTTTATGAATGTTTTTGTTGAATGATGTAATGTGAATATCATCTATATTTTTATACTTGAAAGTAAATTATGCAATAAATTATGTTTACCTAATCTGTTTATATTGTTGATATAATTATATGGTTTGAGGATACTGTCATTATCAGCAAATCTACGTTTCAACCAGTGTTTTTCATCTGGTATGTACTTGGTTCATTGTGTTTTTACTAGAACTCTTGTATTTGATGACAACACTCAGATAAACGTTACCCCCTCCCACAAAAAAACAAAAAAAAACAAAAAAACAAACAAACAACAACAACAACAAAACAACACCAAACAACAACAACAAAAATCTCTTACGTCTACTGAAGGGAACAGTTGAAGTTATAATATAAATATTAAGTGGGTATCAATTTTGTATGGTGTTCTGGTGGTCGACAAGTAAAACTATCCAATAGTAAAATGCTTTACGAGTCAATACAACAACATTAATATAGGAATCCCGCTTAACTGTACTTCAATTCTATGGTAGAACACCGCTTATGCCCCAGTCACACTAAGAGATACGACAACTTACAACCATTTACGATCATTTACAAGTCACTAGTGGTCGCGGATGGGGGCACGACCTAAATCAGTCGCAGCGAGGTTTTATCTCGGTCACATTGAGAGATACAACTTACCACAATTTACGATCGCCTACGACTGCGCATCGCAGACAATCGTAGAAAAATTGTGCGACAACTCACCAGTTGTCGTGGATGGTCTTGGGTGATGGCACGACCGAAATCAGTTTGCAGCGAGGTTTTCGAACATGTTCAACAACCTATCTTCGACCAGTTTTATCGTATTCTAACGTAGGAATGTAGGCGATGCTCGTACGGTTGTCTTGCCACAGATATTTGGCGGTTGCGTGACTTGTCATGGTACTCTACGACCGTCGCGCGATTATGAATGACCGTCGCACGACGATCCGTGACTAGTTGTGCACTTAGTCGTGCATTGTTACGCAATGTCGTGCGACGGTCGTACAATTAGTTGTGACTTGTCGTGGATAATAAGTATATGAAAAGATATAGATTTGGGAGCAGCATCAGTCTCGTGATCGTAAGACGCACGTGCGACCAGTCGTAAGATAATCTACGACAAGTCACAGACCAGGCGGCGACAGGTCCCATAGTCTGTCCGCAACCCATCGATCGCAGAAAACAAACCTACGACCGTCCACTACCACCCTCGATCGCAGACAATAGCAGCGTAGGTGTGCATGGAGACATATTGGACCAGTGGGACCCGTGTGTTGTGTGTGTTTGTGTGAGTGTTTGTATCTCTCTGTGTGTATTTAAATAAAATAAAAAGACAATAACTTAAACATATTTATTAATAAAAACGAACAGAATGAATTCAGGGATTTGGAGAAGTCAATTTTAAACTTCCACAAGGTGGTAGTGTGTCTTGAGGCCAGTCACAGGATTGTAGTTTCTCGTTAAACACAGTACCTGCAAAACACCATAATATAAACATAAAAGAAACACAATTCTTTGAATAAATCATAATTAAAGCTTTGCCTATACAGATACACACGCCTCTAGCATCGAAAATGGTTAGAAATGTGTGAAAGAGATAGTCGAGGTTGATGTTACGGCTATATTTCATATTACAATACATACTTGGGATTTGTCTCCCACCACTCCACTCATGGGGTACCGAGCCGGAGGGTGAGATGGAGGCATGCCCCACTAATTGTTTTATGAAAATCCAAGGTTTCTGAAATGCCTTTTCTAGCAACAACCTTCAAACTACAATAGACACATTGTGTACTTCGGTATATATTTGCGCTAAAACCACATGGCTAAGTGTTACATTGATATCATAAAGAGAAATACAGGAAAATATTATTATTTAGGCATTTTATTTAAATTTTTCGCAGCAAAAAGGAGGTGGGGATGAGGGTGGGGCTGCTCATCCCCCGGGATTTATATCCTTGACTCCACCCGTTAACAAGTTAACATTGCTTTTTATAGAATGGTTTCAGCCTATGGTGATGGTAATGATGATGATGATGATGATTATGATGATAAATTAAAAAGAAGTGGTTAGTTATTACCGATAGGACAAAAATTGTGTCCATAGAAAGTTCCACCTGAGCACGTGTAGTAAGTGTGGCAGTTTTGGTCCGTGTCGGCATACTTCCCATCCTTGACATTAGAACAGTCTTTCATCTTTCCACACGGTGGAGGCACGTTACTAGGACTGAACAATAATTATGTAAACAAAATTAAAATGAAGTAAATCCAATTACGTTTACAGAATTGTGAAATTACATCAATTCTACAATACTGTTATACAGGACTAGTATGTTACTAGATTAACAAGAATATGATACATTTAGTATAAAATAGTTGCAATGGTGGTAAAACATGTAAATTTGTTATACAATAATTACAACAGTGATAATATAAAATGTACAGTTGCAATATAAGAGCCAAGAGTTGCAATGCTTTTAAATATATGTACATTTCGTATAAAATAATTGCAATGACGGTAAAACATAAGCTCATTTGGTTAATAAGAGTTGCAATGGTGGTAAAACATAAGCTCATTTGGTACATAAGAGTTGCAATGATAGAAAACAAACTCATTTGGTACATAAGAGTTGCAATGGCGGAAAAAAATGGGCTCATTTGGTTCATAAAAGTTGCAATGGTAGAAAACAAACTCATTTGGTACATAAAAGTTGCGATAGTGGTAAAACATAAGCTCATTTGGTACATAAGAGTTGCAATGGCGGTAAAACATGCATTTGTCTTACAGATACTCGAGCTATGTTGGTATAGAAGTGCTTACTCGTCACATTGTTCAGTGCGGGAGTCGAACACTTGTGGGTATACACATTCTGTTGTTTTGGCTGCTCCATTTATGCACCTAGTCCACGTGCGACACCCGTGTTCAAAGATCCCGTCCTGCTTGTTCACACACGACACAGCCAGAGCTGCAATACAATCATATACAATAATATAATTGTTCATACACGTCATGGCAAGAGCTGCAATACAATCATATACAATAATATAACTGTTCATACACGTCATGGCCAGAGCTGCAATACAATCATATACAAGAATCTATAACTGTTCATACACGTCATGGCCAGTCCTGCAATACAATCATATACAATAATATATAACTGTTCATACACGTCATGGCCAAAGCTGCAATACAGTCATATACAATAATATAACTGTTCATACACGTCATGGCCAGAGCTGCAATCATATACAATAATATAACTGTTCATACACGTCATGACCAGTCCTGCAATACAATCATATACAAGAATATATAACTGTTCATACGCGTCGTGGCCAGACCTGCAATACAGTCATATACAATAATATAACTGTTCATACACATCATGGCCAGAGCTGCAATACAATCATATACAATAATCTATAACTGTTCATACACGTCATGGCCAGAGCTGCAGTAGAATCATATACAAGAATCTACAACTTCTCAGACATTTCTTTTTTCTATTTAGTGTAGCACGATCGTGGCCTGTTGGTACAACAGAGCGAAGCAGCCTGAGTTACCAGATATAACAGTTTATTAATCCACTTAAAATGTACTCTAAATTATTAGGCACAAACAAGTAACTTTGTTTACTAGGTTGTGCCATTGGAGGGCAGAATAGTCTCAAAATATTCACAGTAATTATAACACTCATTATGCACTAGACAAAACTAAACAACAAACAATTCCACCAAATCCCTTACAAAACAAAGGCTACCATCGTACGTTGGCAATTTTGAATTCAAAATTAATTCAAACCAAAAAACAACAACATTGTTTAAGAAATGATAATACGAAATGAACTTATAGAGTACTAGCATGTAGCAATGACTACTAATAAGAAGTGATTTCGCTAAACATATATCAATATATATCATATATATGTCATGTGTTTAAAATTTGATATCCATTTAAACAACCAATCATACCATGCTGTTACACAAGCTCTTCAATATCAGTTATTTAATCAGCTCGGATCAGCCTTATATTACGTCCCGAGCTAGACTAGTTTTCTTTGCTTCATGTTATAACCATAGGGAACGTTTGGAACCAGTACAATCGCTACATAGAGCCCGCGAACGCTAACCTGTCCTGAACGTAAAACGTGTCAAACGCTATTTTCAGCGCTTGGTCTACATAAGCAACTATCTGATTAGCAGCAAACAGTCTTTTAGTTGCCGTTATCCATACAGAACAGCACATAGCAAAACATTGAGTATACCAGTCGTGGAACTCCTAATGGAAAAGAAATGGGTGCACGGAGATGTATCGATCTGACAGCCCATCATCGCTCAGGTGGACGCTCTAAAAGTGATCTACATATCCCTTCTCAGAATCGGCGTAAATCCCGTAAGAAGAGGGTGCACACGTCCCCACTTTTTGGACAGGGGGATGCCTTTATAATTACAACCGCCACATTTTGCTTCGAAAAACAGAAATTAAAATGCCTAAATAATAATTTTTATTGTATCAATGTTACACTTAACCATGAGGTTTTGGCGCAAATATACCGAAGTACACAGTGGGTCTATAATGGTGTCAATCCAGGGGAAGGGAAACATCCCTCCACTTTTTGGACAGAGGGGATGTTCTGTCCTCCACTTCCAGGAAGTAATTTTCGCCTTTTCCTCTGAGTAAAATTTAATTAATGACAATTAATGACTGCGGCTCAGTCGTGACCAGACTGTCTGCTATTGAAATATTACCGACATTTTCATCTAATACAGACATTGAAGATTTACAGTGTGAAATATTGAACAAATACCTGATGCCAGCAAGCTGAAGAGAAGACACAGTTGAGTAATAGCCTCCATGTTGCCGAGTCTGAACAGTCAACACAGACAGTCTGATCACTTTATATATACCAAGTCAGACGGCCTGGGGAGGGACGCATCTTCCCTAGACAAGTCAAACATTAGAGTACTCTTTGAACTAACTACAGAAAACCCCAATAGATTCTGTTTTCTGTTATAGAGTATACTATTCACAAAAAGATAAAACATCACACTTGATAAGAAATGTACGCACAGTCTTGCCATAATTACGTATGGACGAAGGGGTGTTATTTCATGTAGCATACTCATACAGTGCTTATGCAGAAATTAGACCACCCTCTATGTTGTCATGACAAACTGCGTCCTATTTCCTTTCCCTATTCTCCAGTGAAGTGCCATTTAACACGTGTCACTTTTTTTTAGACATTAACCTTTACAACCTTCTGATACAAAATTTGTACATGATCCGCCAATGCGCCGCCCCCCCCCCCTCCTAAAGTCGTTCCTACGGACCTGTTTAATACCATTATTTACGCTTTTGTATACCATCTTTAACTTTTTTGCTTGGTTGCCTTTAAACATTACCTTCATTCACTCATGGTAAAAATGAGAAATATTTAGAAATAATATGCACAAATTAATTTCATTTCGATCATACTATATTATTAATTGTCAGTTTTAAAAAATACGCGATGCCTCTTAAATGAAGTTTTTAAAAATGCTTCTTCAACTCAATGATTTCTTGACTTCTGGGGTCACACCAAAAATAAACCAGCTCATTTTTTTTGATGAAATGGTAACGATCTCAAAATGGTTTAACCCTACAAGGTGACACAGTGTAATATTTCAGTTTGGTACAAACAGTTGGTAAGCGAGGTTTGAGAGTAACTGGAAACAAATCATCTCTTAATTACACTATTAACCAACACGATCGCGTTTATCGAGACAGCGCGTTATACGGATTGCTTTTTTAATCATCGAACAACTTGCGTGGTCGTTAAACGAGTTTTACGGGTTAAACATGAGGGTTTTACTGTTATTTGTGCTGCAGTGTCTGTTAGTTAGTTTCTTAGTTAACCCTCGGGTCCGTAACCTGTACGAGATGAATGATATGTATTTATGATTGAATTCACAGATACACCGATATTATAAATCAACAAAGAAACTGATAAAAGTTTTGCTATGTGAAGAATAGAAATAATTAATATTTTTTTTATGGAAACTTTTAAAAGTTATATTTTGAAAATCAAAATACTAAATAAATAAATAATACAGAAATAATAAAATAAAATAAAAACTAAACTAAATTAAACACCCATAAAATAACACCGTTTAAAAGAAAAAGAAAAATTTCATCACTCTTCTTACGTTCTTAAAAAGATTGTCTTCATATGCTGGAAATTTTGGATTCAAGATTATTACAAACCAAAAAAAACAAAACAAAAGAACAACATTGTTTAAGAAATAATAATATAAAATGTACTTACAGAATATATCATCGCATGTAACAATAACTACTAATTCGAATGTCGTACATATGATTACACCCGTATTGTAATGTATACCTTATAAGGGATGTCATTATGAAAATGCGGAAAGCTAATATAACTTTAACTTGTGATGGACCTCAATTACACAAGCTTATTGGATAGAGACTGACGCAATACAGGTAGAAAGAAAAGACATATACCTGTTGACTAGACTCGAATGTTAGCGATGAATCCATTACTAATCTTTGAATATATTTAAATGAAAACATATTTTTGAATTCTTTTACAAATGAATACAAATGTAAATTGATCAAACCATTAAAACATATTAGCAGTATCTAAAGATTAATATAAGGCTGGTAAAAATCTGCCAGTAGTACTTTGCCTTCTATTACTTTTAAAGATTAATATTTTACCATTTAAAAAAGTAATGGAGTTTAGTCATGCTTTCGAGTGTCTTTGGATGAAAAAGACCCTAAAAAATGCATCAGTAATATCCACGGCCACATTGACATTTATAAAATAGTCCTCACTAATATTGCACAGCCACATCCAAGCCAGGACGGGGTGTGGGTGTGAGGGTGGGGTAGGGGTAGGAGGCAGGTAGGCCACTTGGCACTGGCCTACGATTTTGTGGGGACCTAGTACTCCTATAGTATTTAGCACTGATTACAAAAATACTTAATGAGCAGTTTGAAATCGGGGTCGATATTTCCCATCTTTCCTGAGCCTATTACCAGTTTTGCACAGGTCTGGCCACATCTGTTAGAGATTAAATTTATTTGTGGAGTATACTATTGCCAGCTGTGTTGTTAAGAGCAAACTATTTAAGACATAGTGACGTCTATATCTTATCAAGATTCCCGCGTACTCGTCCTCAGCGTTATTTTGACCTGATTAGCCAACTTTTACAACAAACCACCCGTAATTAGAAAAAACGTGTGCGACAACATCCGAAACATGAAGGTTTTTTGTAGCAACCTAATGGGCGGGTTTCCCTGTACGTGTTATTAACGAAAACAACGTTTATTTTAACGAGACACAAGTATATCTCTTAGTCGCAGGCAGTTAGGTGTCGAACTTTGGTAACTGCGACACTCGATCTGAAACATGTATTTGACCCATTCACGTAAAACAAGAACAAGTAACACAACAACATATGAATATCTGAAAGATATAAGATATAAGAATTCAGCCATGTTTTTAAAAATTATTTTACTTTGACGTTATCAAAGGAAGAATTATCAATATTAGAAAATATTACTTTGTCAGAAAGAAAAGAAGTGTGACGGACATAAATACTCACGTGGAACTAATATTCTACCTCTTTCAACTAACAAGATGATTAGAAGCCATTGTTTTGTTTTGTTTTACACAATTAGAGTTCTGATAATAAATGAATTATAACACTCTGGGAAGGGCGTATCAGATGCATTTTATTTTATGGAATTTATTTAAAAATTTTGTTGTGTCAATAATCTCGTTGTCTCCCACTTTCATTTTCTAATGTCTCGTGTTTTTTCAGGTTGCGTTGCTTAAAAATAATAGTTATATTAAAATTTATTTTAAATATTTCAATAAAATAAATTTTAACATTTTTGATAATTCTGGGCCATCATAAACAGCAAAAAAGTGTGTGTGTGTGTGTTTATATATATATATGTGTGTGTGTGTGTGTGTCTCTCTCTCTCTGTGTATGTGAGTGTGTGTGTGTTTCCTTGTCAGTGTGAGTATGTGTGAATGTGTATGTGTGAGTATATGTGTGTGTGTGTATGTGTGTGTGTGTGTGTGTTTGTGTGTGGGTGTTGGAAAGGAGATATGATTAATTTGAATAATAACACTTAGTATCTATGCTTGGATTAAAAATATCCTAAAATGGATACACTTCACTTTTCGGTGGAGGATAATTTTGGATCAACAATCAAAGTAAAGAAGAGAAAGAAGTGAAGGTTAACTATTAACTAATTTGAAGAAAAAATATACACTAAATCTGAAGGACGATTTATAGATTAAATAGCGATATATGTGTTTCGAGATAGACGATAAATGTTACGATATTAACAGTGATATTTTAAGTTTAAATAGATGTATATGTGCTGGGAGACTGATGATAGATGTTACGACATTAACTGTGATATTTAAAGTTTAAATAGCAGTATATGTGCTGGAAGACAGATGATACATGTTAAGACATTAACTGTGATATTTAAAGTTTAAATAGCAGCATATATGCTGGGAGACAGATGATAAATGTTAAGACATTAACTGTGGTCTTTGATGCCTTACTAACAATGTACGCTTTACGTCACTTCACGCATCCGTTTAGGATCAACATGGCGGCAAAAAACACGTTCTGCGTCAAACTTGTCTCAATGTTTGATTAACGATATCAGCAAACAGCTTTTTTATATCGCTCCATTGAGTGTGGGCAATAACTCGTACTATAACGACCACCACTGACAGGAGCTGAATAATCGTCCCATGAAACAAACAAAACAGGCAAACTCTCCAAGAACCAGAATACGCACAGATCCGTGGATTAGCATCTATAAAAGCAGCAAGAATTTATATTTTATTTTATTTGTATTATTAATATTGAAAAAAAAAAAAATGTTTTTGGATTTTTAACAAAAATCTAGACATCATTACATTTGATTTTGCTATATCTCTTTTCATGCTGGCTCAAATGATATAATTATTATATTATATTATTATAATATTGCCTACCAACTAATTCGATTTGTTTTGTAATTGAATATACCAATACAACCACTGGCTTTATACAAATAGTTTTTGCTGTCAGTGGATATTGTCTGTTTTCACGTTTTTATGAGGACTGCCACCGAACATGAGTCATGTCGAATAGCGGGGGGTGGGGGTGGGGGTGTGGCTTTGGGGGGTGGGGCTAAAGAATCCTCGAATTTTTTAACGTTATTAGTAATATTAATAATTTTAAAAAATATAATAATTTTAAAATTTGTTAGAGGGCATGGCCCCTTTGTACCCCTAGAACTGCCACAGAATAGTATAGTGAATATACATGCTTAATCACCGTGACATGTACAGCATATCATGTAATGTTTTCCTATTTTTCTATAACTACTACTTAAATATTAAGAAAATAGTTATTTGCATATTGTATATATATTTTTCTGGACAGAGATGAAGCTCAAACGGTAGAGTGTCCGCCTGTGAAGCTGTCCGTTGTCGGATCTATCCTTCTCAGTGGACCCATTTGCAGTTTGGGCTATTTTCCGTTCCAACCAGTGGTCCACAACTTGTTCATCAAAGACCGTGGTATGTGCTGTCCTGTCTGTTGGATGGTGCATATAAAAGACCCTTTGCTGCTTATCGGAAAGCGAAGCCTAAATGGCGGCAGCGGGTTTCCTCTTAATATATACAAATAACACAAACTTTACTTTGTTATAGTTATAAAATAGTAATTACATTTTATTTTCGGTAATTGTAATCTTTTCACAAATAGCATTTTTAGATGGATATACAATTTAAGATTCATGCATTGGGCTATACAAATACTTTTACATAAGAAAGAAGGTTCTCAAGTTACAAATTCAGCTAAATTTAGAAAGCTTTTCAACACCTCAAATATTAAAGTCATTTAAACACTACACACCCTTCCTACTTCATAAATCAGAGAATTGTCGCCCCCTCCACGATTTTACAAATGAGGACAATTTACCCCTTTTACAAATAACGGACATTACACCCTCTGCTTCACAAATCATGGCTATTTAGTCCTCGTGACAAATGATGGCAATTTACAATGGTTATCCAATATGTGCTTGCCTAACTAAATTGGATTCTTGATATTGACATGACACTGTTGAAGAATGGAAGAAGAAAATTAATTACGTCCAACAGTATCTGTGACAAAAGTGGATCCTCCAGCAAGTTGCACTGCAGTGACAGTGAAAGCAACACACACATAACAGAATGTCTTGAATGAAATTAATAACACGACTTAGCTTTATCAGTGTATTGCAACGCCGTTCATCGAGGAACTAATATCTCAAGTACGATCTGAAGATTGCTTTGATAGCGCCAAATTGCCTTAAGTCTGTCAGCTTCAATAGATAAGAACCCGTCGTGTATCTAGGCTGAAATCAATAAACAAACTAGAGAATATCGCAATATCATTCATTTCTTGTCGTATAGGGGGCCAAGGGCTCCTAAAGAATGAAAAAGGAGGTAGATTAAGTATCATTTTAAGACTGGAAAATTAAAGGATGTTTTTTTAACGACATCCTAACGTATTGTTTATTCAGCAGCTGTTAGTGGTCACGCATGGTGTTTTGCGACTCATGGTGATAAGAGAAAACCCGAGACCGTCAATTAGGCTACTCTTTCTGATTAGCAGTAAGGAATCTTTTAAACGCATAACTTGGCCATTGATAAATCAGTTGTGGACCACTTCTCGGTGCATGTGGTGTACACCTACCCAGTGATCATTCCGGAGAACTCACTCTGGGACGCAGCACTCACTCTGGGACGCAACACTCACTCTGGGACGCAACACTCACTCTGGGACGCAACATTCACTCTGGGGTGGAACACTCACTCTGGAGCGGAACACTCACTCTGGGACGCAACACTCACTCTGGAGCGGAACACTCACTCTGGGACGCAACACTCACTCTGGGACGCAACACTCACTCTGGGGTGGAACACTCACTCTGGGACGCAACACTCACTCTGGGGTGGA
>JAULBS010100559.1:0-16157 GCA_032355785.1 Symmetromphalus regularis
ACCCCCAATAGCCGATGTTTACTTTTGTGCTGGGGGGGTCGTTAAATAAATAAGTGCCATTCTGTCTAGGATATAAAAAAAAAATGCTTGTTGCTAATAAAGAGTAGCCTATTTGGCAGTAGGTTTCTTCTGTGAGCTATGTCATAAATATCATACATTTGACACTTAATCGCTGATTAATATCCATTGTGATAGTAAACAACAAAATAGTTTAATTTTATATTTAAACAATGTTAGAAATAACAATTTAGGTGTTTTCAGACTTATTTGTTTTACAAAGCTAGTTTTCATTTTTTTTTTAAACCAGTTCTTTAATTGTTGTGTTTACTTTTTTTATAGAAATGTACTATAATTGATCTCCACCCACTGTTTTGTGTTGAAAATTGTGTGACATAAACGTCATCTTTGTTGTTGGTGCTGCTATCATGTAAACTAATAGTTTTGCTATTTTTATTAAGCAGGTTTTATGGATTTTTCAGTGAACTCTATTGGGACAGGCCCGGGTGTGATTCAGACTGATGGGTATGGGCAGGTCTATCAGAACAACATGGGCAGGAATAGAAACAATCAACAAAATCAAGGTAATTTATAATCTTTTAAAAATTGGTCAAAAATATCTGAACACTGGATCAAACTAAATTTCAGGTCTCATTTCACATCAGATTATATCAGAATCTCGTGAATTTGAGAATTATTATTTACTTGGATTCCCAGAATTTTCATTTATGGGAATATTAAGAGAATAAGATTTCCATTAAAAAAAACAGTCCATGAATTCTTTTGTTAGAAAACATATTTTTAGAATATGCAACACTAGAGCATATTGATAATAATAATAACCCCATGGCTGTTGAATGTCAAACATTTAGTAATTTTGACAAGTAGTCTATAAAGTGTAAGCCAACCCAGGGTTTCACATGATGCAGGAATCCTGCGTATTTGACACAATATTTTGCTAAAATACACCTAAATAAAATATGTGCGAGTCATGGTTGACACAAAATATTTCTGATGTTAATCAATTTACATTTTTTGTAAAATACTCTAAATCCTATTATTATACAATGGATATACATGTATAAGGATTATAAAGATAGAATATTTTAGTGGATACTGGATTTAATATATGCATGTAATATAAATAAGACAGTTATTCAGTTAATTATGTGATTCAAATAATGTCATGGGTGACTTCCATTTTTGAATAAAATAAAACCTTGTGAGTCATAATGACTCCCATTTTCCAGATGCTAGGTTGAACCCTGCAACCTCTGACATGAAAAAAATACATTAAATAATGTATTGTGGTGTTGCTCAGTTAACATTTGATGAAAACATGATATTGCACACACATGAATATTTGTTTATTTATGCAGGTTTCAACAACTACAACAACCGTCGACAAGATATGACCGGTAGTCCGAGAAATCAACACAACAATCAACAGAACACTCAACACATGTCACAAAACTCTCAACAACAATCTAATCATTATAAACAACCACCACAAGGTATCTATTTTTCCTGTAATCTGTCAGTTAAAAAAACAAGGTATTGTCCTCTTATGCCATTGCTGAACAGCCTGAGAGAAATAAAGTGTTTTGTTCCATTTTGATATTTAGTAGATTGTATCTTTAGGGCTTGCCAACAAACAGTATTTATCTTTTCTTCTTGTTCATTAAGCAAATGTTTCTGTAGGAAAATTACATTTTACAGGTGCTGTATAGCATCCTTTTCTACAAATTGTCTTTTGGATCATTTGTATTAGCCATTTGCTAGTGGGTAATGTTTTTGATAATGTCTATGAAAATTCTGTTCAATTTTTTTTTTTCATTATGTTGTTTATGTGTTGCTGTTTTTAAAAGGGTAATAAATGTTTAGTTAGGAAAATAATAATTTAAGTTTGATAGCTACATAAATGATTGAGATTAAACGTGCATTTCATGGGATTTCCCTTAAATTCTTCAATTTTTTGTTACCAGCAAATAGAGACTTGCCCCCACGTTTTCAACGAATGTCTGTACAGCCAACTACTACCCTTCAGTCAGCTGGTTTAAGGGGAGCTAAGGATGAGGTCAGTTTGCGACCAGTTAAAAACTTCACTGTCCTGAAGCCGACCTCGCCAAACATGCTACCAAAGTCTGCACAAGGACCACCCACAATCGGCTCCTTCACTAATCTGCAACCCAAGGTGGCTGGTCCAGCTGTTAATCCAGTCATAAATAAACAAGTAAGTAACAGTGGCATTATTAATTAATGTAGTATTAATTGAAGATAGTCGAAAGAGTACGTGTCAGGATTCAGCAACAGGTTTTCTTGCAAGAAATTAAACTGGTTTGTGTTATCTTTTGTTTATTTTAATGTTAGGTGCAAAAACTTTGAAGAGCTTGGCAAAGCTCTGCTTTTTCCTTTTTTAATCACAAAAACAGACATACAATTTTTATTTTAGTTTTGGATGGCATAAATGAAATTTTCAAATACTTGTAATCATTTATTCAGCCTGACAAATAGTTTACTAAAATTGAACTTTAATGGCACACAGAACACAATTCATGTATAGATGCGACAGTCATGTTATCAAAGTATTGAGCAATTAATCCCAATTCTGGTTTTTCCTAAATTATTTTTAATTAATATTTTATTTAATATGTTTATAAGTCCAAAATATGTGTGTGTGACTTCATATTTGCTTTACGACAGATTAAAAAAAATAAGTAAATATTTTAGATAAAAAAAATTTTCTTGCTATGGGTTTTATAATAAAAAATTGAATTAATGTGTGTGGTGTTTTTGTTTTTCAAGGCTCAAATTACCATTAAACAGAGCAGTCAGGACAAGAGTAAGTCTAACAAGGAGAAAATCTCCAAAGAAGACTTGGAAAAAACTGTGGTGAGTTTAGTTACAATTCCTTTTTTTTTTAAATGAACTTTAATATATTTACCTTAACATTTTTTTACTCATTTTATTCAAATTTAAAAGAACTGTGTCTTTGGTAGGTCTAGTAATGTTTCCACTTCATAGAATGTTTTGTAAACTATTTTCTGGAAGTTTATAAAAAAAAATCCAAAATAGCTTGTCTAACATGAACACATTCCTGGAAATTTTTTTAAACCTTACTCAATCATAGATTTTTTTTTATCTACATTTAATTATCTGACAAGACTACTGTGTCTTTGAATGCAGTTTTGTTAATAACTACTTGGAAACACTTCATTAACAAGCACTATTCCAGTGTAACTTAGTATATTTTCTGTCTGTTTCAAATTTCTTCATTGATCACATTTGTGTAATGTTTTTTCAGACTGCCTTGTTAGCTGAGTTCTTGTCTAACAGTGAATACAACACTGCTGTTTCCACTATTAAACAGCTGTCAGTTCCCAAGAAGTGAGTAGTTGTTATTTTGTAAGTGATGTCATTAATTAAAAAAAAACAAAGGAGCAAAAAGAACAATCTGAATTGATTGGTGTCCATTTAAATTTGAACATACAAATCAAAAATTGGAAAAAAAGTTTAATCAATATATACTGAAAAATTGTTTCCAAAGAACATAACTATTCTAAAAGACAACACTTTACATTATTTCCCAATTTTATTACCTAGGAATAACACGAGATTTTTTTCCTGTAATCAGAACACAATAAAATAATTTATTTCCTTTTTCTTTTAGGATGCTGCCCGACATGCTGTCTCAACTTATGATTGAAACTATTGATAAAACAGGTTGGTTACTTATTTTACAAATCAAAATCTCTTATTAATGCTATTTAATAAGACAATTTGTTTTCTGTACAGATGTATGTTGATATAAATTTTGTGTAACTAATTTACCATTCATGTAAAATTTGCTAAATAAAGTTGTTTTACCATTAAAAAAAATCTGATTATACAAATGAAAATATGTTGTGCATTTTATTTTGGCGTAACCTATTTTTACGGTTATGTAGATTTTGAATTTGTGATGGCCTGCTAACCTATTACTAAGTGCATTTAATAAGACCTTGCTTCTTAAAAACAAGTATCAAAAATTTATCAAAGTATCAGTATCATTCGATGTGTAAAAAAGGTAATTTTTACTTTGCAGATGAACAGCGTGAGAATGTAATTAAACTGATATCTGAATTAAAGAAGGAAAATCTGGCTACAGCGGATCATTTTATGCAGGTATGTTTTATCACTATTCCTACGCAGTGCTTCTGGAACATGGTAGCACTGCAAAATAATTACTGTACTGATACTGCATGTTAGTTGGGCAAGTGGAGTATTTGAAAGTTCTAAAAGCCCTGTCCTGTGGTAGTTCATAAGAAATATTCATCCCATGGCGAACTCTTGCCTGTATATCAGTAGTTATTGTACTTACAAAAGACACTTGCTTTTGTCTTTTAAATACTATCATTGAAAAGAAAGAAAAGATTGTTTGTTTAATGACACTGCTCATTGATTTTTAAGCTATTTGGCATCAATTTTACATTTGCATATTTAAGCCTTGTTCTACCACTTATCAAATTCTGCAACAGAAATTTCTTAAACTATTAATTTTACTTTATATTTGCAAAATAATTTCTAATATATGTATAGTGGCTATTTGAGTAAGTTTTTTTTTTGTACAGAGTTTACATAAAGTGATTCTGAAGATGCCTGACCTTGAGGAGGATGTTCCCCTTGTGAGATCAAACATTGCTCGTTTTGCTGCCGGTGCTGTGAGTGAGAGTGTCATCACACTGGCCGAGTTGGCAGAGCCGATGGAAAATGGCATACACTACCCCTTGTTTCTCCTCAGCCTCCAACACCTGCATGCAGTCCGCGGCAAGGAATGGCTTCTTGGCATCTTCAATGAAAGCAAGGTCAACCTGAAGCACATGTTGCCAGGTTAGTAGCAAACAATTCAAACATTCTATTCAATAGTTATCTTTATTTGGTCATCGGATCGATCCTTCTCAGTTGACCCATTTGCAGTTTGGGCTATTTTCTGTTCCAACCAGTAGTCCACAACTGGGTCATCAAAGGTGTGGTATGTGCCATCCTGTCTGTGGGACGGTGCATATAAAAGACCTTGCTGCTTATTGGAAAGAGTAGCCTGTGTGGCAGCAGCAGGTTTCCTCTAAATAAATATATCAGAAAGACCATATATATCATATGATTGACCTCCAATAGCCAATGATAGATACAAATCAATGTATTCTAGAGGCATCGTTAAATAAAACAAATTTTACTTTAATTATCATTAGTTAAAAAAACAAATTTCCTTCTGTTATTGATGATTGCCATAATAAATGTGTTTTTTTAATTCCATGTATGGAATTATTAATAGATCTTGTTTTTTCACACAGAAACTGATCAAACAAAAGATCGAATGCTTGAAATTCTCGAAGACCGTGACCTCAGTTTTCTGTTTCCACTGTTGACCATTCAGTCAGAGTTGTGGCGCCAGATTCAGACTGAGCCATCTGCCTCGGCAGTTTTCAAGTGGATTCGGGATCGAGTTGATCCTAACATGCAGAAAACGACGGGATTCATCAACATTCTTACAACTTGGTAAGCTCATTTAATGCCATTAAAACCTGAATTCAAAATTAAAATTTATGATAAAAATAACTTTTAATTGGAATTTTCAAAATGTTTTTGTTGGTTTGGTATCAAAAAGTGAAGCCATATAAAAACAAACAGTAACATCCATGACAGAAATAATAGTAACGTTATGGATGCTTTTGATTCAATTTTCTGTTAACAGATTCTGATTCTGTTGGGTTATTTTTTAAATGTATTTATTAGATGAAAGGTTTTATGATAAATTTGCTTTGATAGATCCATTGCTTTTTGGGGTAGTTGTTCGATCATCCCATTTGGTGAAACAAATTTTTTTCCTAATAAACAGTCTGTATAAGGGTCATTTGTCATGTGTGCCGTTCTACATGCTTTTTGTCATGTAGTTATATTGATGAAAATTAATTTATGAAAAACATTGTATTGATAAACTGGCATATAGATCTACCTACAGTGTAGTATTTAGTTTACAGGTTGATTAGTTTATTTTTATTAGTTAATATTATCCACTGAAACAAAAAATTATGTGTCAGAGGCTGGTTCACATTTTCACTTAACTATACTAAGTGCCTAAATTAACAAATATTTGACATCCAATAGCCAATGATTAATAAATCTAGTTTTGTTAAAACAGAAAAGCTCATTTTAACCTTTGAGAATAGACATTGATAGAGAGTTGTGGTTATTTTCAGTATCTTGCGACACGTGACAGGAGAGACAACTCTTGGTACAATGATTGATGTCTCTGCTGTGCTTGACAAAAGTGTCACGGAGAAGGAAAATGAACTCTTAGACAAACTCAAGGTATATCTTGTCACTACAAGTCTTGTGATAATGCATTAAATTTAAATGGGGATTTTTTTAATTTTATTAAATAAGCAGATAATGGCAGGCAAGTAAAAGATGCCATTATTAAAACATCGGTATGCCTGTTTTTAAAGTTTTTGAAATTAAGACATGCTATTTTAACTTGTCACAATTTTGTTAATTCTTTTGATTTATTATTCCAGGTCTGTTAAAACAAAATTTGCATAACCAATTTACCATATATATGGCAGTGTTCAGTTTTCAATGTTAAATGGTAACAATGTAAAATAAAGAAGCAGACAATTAAGGAATATTTAACATAAAATAATCTTCTTGTTGTAAATGATATACTAAATTTAGTGGGAATGAAAAATGGGTTATATAAAATAAGAATTTTGTGTTCTTGGAATTCCTACAGGCCTGCATTAAAGTTATTATTCCTGTCATTATTTTAATTTGTGTTGATCAGGCTGTGCTACAAAGGTTCTTACATGAGAATTTGGAGCTGCAGGTCAGCGCTTTGTACGCCACTCAAGTGTTCTGTTACAACAACCAATTCCCTAAAGGTACAGTAAAAGCTTAAGTCTTAAAAATTGTAATTGAAGTCTGTTCTGGAAATAACATTGTACAGTGCAAGACTGCAGGTATAAGTGATGAGCCTAATTTAAATTATTCTAATCCTCTGTGTCATTAGATATTTTGTTTACACATTTCTTTAAATTCCAAATTTTAAATAGGTAAAAGTCCACAAAAAGAAATCTCATTTCATATTCTTCACATCATTCTTAATTTGTAACTGTCAATATGTCAGAAATGCCAATTGAAAATACATTTAGACACTTTTGGAAAATATCTGTAAGAATGAATGTCATATTACCCTTTAAAATGTTTTTTAAGTAGTATAAAGATTTGTCCCCCACCCAACCCTTTTTATGGAACAGCCTTAACATCAAAAGTGTTCACATTTTTTGGTTGGTTGTTCCTCGTCTTTGCACAGAAAATGGTTTACATTTTATTGTGCTTATCTATTGTATCTCTGTTAGTCTTGCTTTAGTTCTTGCTTCACATAAAATATATTAGTGGTTTTGAATTTAAATTTCACAAAAGTTGACAAGAACCACATTTACTGTTTTCTGTTTGAAGTTGATTTTTGTTTATTTGTGTAGGAATGTTGCTGAGGTTCTTTATGGCTTACTATGACCTGGAAATCCTCGATGAAGAAGCTTTTCTCAAGTGGAAGGAAGAAGTCAATGATGAGTATCCTGGAAAGGGGAAAGCACTCTTCCAGGTAAATTACTGAGCAGATTTAAGGTGGATTTTCCCAGTTAACAAATTCACAATATGTAAAATTGTCTTTAATGTGGTAATAATGTAGTGATTGTACTTTCATAAATAATGATTTCAGTTTGGCTCATTTCCATTTTAGAAGGAATTAATGTCATGGTTTTTTTTTCTGTCTTATAAGCAGTGTTAATTTTGTGTTAACTTTATCATAATCCAGATTTAGATTACTATAAAAAGAATGACCATTTCACTGTTGGATAAAAAAAAATGTTTTGATGAAACAGTCTGACGGTAAAATACCTTACATAAATTCAGTCAGTTTGTGAGAATTATTTTCATGAATCTCAGGTGTTTAATATTTGTAATGTATTATTTTTTTAAAAAGAATTCATATCGTATTAAATTTCAGAAATCTTTTTCATACCCAGAAGTATTTAAAAAGTATTACCTCAGAGTTGTTAGCGTAACAATATCTTGAGAAGCGTAAAAAAAAACCAGTGAGACCTCGTTTATCCATCCCGAAGGTATTGTTTTTCCAAAATGTATCCGTATTAACGAATTTCTATACTACCGAAACATTGGGAGTAAACTCCGTTGAAAAATAAATGAAGAAAAACTATGAACAGAAATATAAGCATTTTGTTTAGTACAAATTGTATTAACTCACCTCATTGTTGGTTTAAACAATGTTTGTTACGATAACGTTTTAACTTAGGGATCGGCCAGTAAGCATGAACACAATTTTCAATTCATTTTATTTTTTATTACGTCTCGCCTTTAAAATATAATACACCAAACCTTAATTAACTGTTGCAAAGATAAAGAAAACATTAAAACAACAGTTGTGCTAACTAGCACTCCTACAGTAATCACCCGATAAGGGTTAAGAAATTTCCGGGTTAACGGATACATTTACAGTGTGGGAGTTTTGTTTTATTGAATGACAGTCCGTAAGGCAGTGTTTCCGGATTACTGGAGTCTGTATAAATGAGGTCTCACTGTATATATATGTTATATTTTAGAAACTCGAAGTCTAGTTTAGTTTTGTGTTTTCAGGTCAACCAGTGGCTGACATGGCTGGAACAAGCGGAGGATGAGAGTGAGGAAGACGATGACTAATTTGATGTACTAGATGACTTAGAGGAGAAGAATATTTAGGCTTGACTCTTGACTGGATGTTGTCATTTCTCCAACAGTTGTATCTCTGTGAATGCATGTGTTTTATTTTAACTTTCTTATGGAAATAAAGAAAAGAAGGAAAAAAAAAGACTTGTAAAGGTAAACTTTAAAAAAAATGGAATGACGTGAAGTGACTTTTTGAAGATTGTGAAGGATTGCATTGACAACAACTATTACTGTAGCTATAAACAGATGCTGTCGCAGAACCTGTGGATTACCCTACTATTGATGCACTCTAGTACATCAAAATCAATAACTTGGTGCCTTGCATCTCAAAAAAATCTGTATTCTACCTTAACAGAATTGTGCATCTTGTGAGCAAAATTTGTGGACATTGTCGGCAAAATTGGTGGTTTTGCCAGCAGTACTGGCATTTTGTGTTTGTACTCTTTGGAGTGGCCATTTTATGTTGGTGCTTGCTTAAAACAATGGAAGGAAATACTCTGCAACTCACAGCCAGCCTACAGTCCGTCATTTATTGGTTACAGATTACGTAAAGATTTTTATCAATTTATATCTTATATCGATGTGAACATTTTTACCCAAATGAAATAATTCTTTGTTTCTTTTTTAATGTTTTATAGACATATAAATAAATTTATCAACTTTTTTTTTGTCCTTGTATAATAAGTAGATTTGTATTTTGCATGATTAATTAAAGTAGCGTTGTCTTGCGTTTCTTGTGATATATTTCATATTTTAATGGTAACGGTTTTGCTAACTTATTTTTATTCACCTTTTTGTTGGGTTTTGTTTTCATAGCACTGTAGAATTATTAGTTTGTCTTGCGTACAATGGCTTTTGACACCACTATTATATTGTAATCTAATAATTAAATAAACCTTGATCTGTGAATGCAGATAAATTTGTGTTGGTGGAACGAGTGTAGTGATCTCAGAATAACATTTGAAGAAGTCTGTATGTGGAAGTTACAGTTCCTCTTGGAAATTTAAAATGTAATTTTTAGTTATTGTTACATGGTTACATTTTCAGTAGATTTGATGTATGAAAACAGTAATGTGTTGAGGAAAGTTGCTGTCACAATCATTTTTTGTTTGATAAGTATTAATAACAGCATTTCTAGTAGGGTATTTCATCTTGAAACTGAATGAAATTGATATATTTTGAAGTTGTGTAATGGTGCTTTACTGTGCTGGAAACTCAGTTTGGCCCATTGCTTCATGTCATTTTGTGCTGTTCATAATTAATCATAAGTTTTAAACTGCATTTTTAATTTTAACCTTTTTAACTTTGTCTGAAATAATCAATTTGTAAATTGTATCAAAAGTTATTAAAATTAAAATCATGTCTTATTCTGTAACTAGCAAATAATTTGTATTGACTGCCATATGGTTTTTTTTTATATCTTGTTCTGGTTCATTGTATTTTACTGGAACTTCATTTGAGGAATTGTAGGATATACGTAATTTTTTATTTTATTAACAAAATGATTTAAACAAATTTACTTACTTGAATAACCTATGATTTGTAGATGTTTTCAAAATGAATTCATATATTCCAAGATTGTTTCGTAACAATACAAAGTTCTTTACAAAATGGTGTACTGTTTGTCATTCTTGGGTATAATAAACACTTTTAAAATCAAATTTATTGTATCTGGTTTCAGCTCTCATTGTATGAGAGTTGTTGCTTTTGATTAATGAAAAAAAATATAGATATATTATGTGTTATAACTTATTTGAACTAAATTATAATTTGTGTATTCATAAGAAAATTTGATCAATATATTGTATTTCATTGTAGTTAACCATTATTTAATTACCACATATAAATATATATATTGTCATAGAATTGTTTTTGTACTCCCATTACAATTTTATCTTGTATTTATGTAATTTTTGAACTTTTGTTCGAGTTGCTGTATTAAGTTGTATAAAGATTTCGTTATTAATATAACTAATAATTGTTTTGCCAATTTTCAGCTTTATAAAAGGAAATTATTTTTGGCTTGGTTCACTAAAGAAAATCTTGTTTTTTTAATGATAATGATCATGCAACTTCACAAGCATTTTAATGTAACTTTAATATTAACATAGATATCATTATTAAAAAGAAAATTGTAGAGTATAATAAAAACTCAAAATTTAGGAAATGCAGCAATATTTAATCATTTACTTCTATTACATAACATACTTTAAATGTTGAATGTTTGATACAACATCAATAAATGTCTTGTCACTTTTATTTCTTCATAAAATTGGGGAGAAATTAACTATTCTTAATTTTATTGTTCTTTGATATTTATTCTAGGTAATAATTGTTTGCCTGAGTATAATCATGTATTACCTAGACCAGTACTTAAAATGTTTTAACTCCTTCTCCAGTCTTGAGTCTATTACATTGATTATATGTCTCAAGTCCCGATTGTAACAATTTTATATGTATAGGTTAAAAAGTAAACGTGTTAGAAAAAAAAGAGAGTAAGTATGGCATTAATAACAAAGGTTTTTATGATATATGTTTCAGCAGTTTTTGTCAAAGGTATTTAAAATGTTATGACATGTCGAAAAAAACCAAAAAAAATCAGTTTTGATGTATTACGTGCAGTGCACAAAATGTCTAATATAAGGTTGATCACATTATTTAAGATTGCTCTATTACAAATACTGTTATGGTGGTTTGATTAACAAATAAGAGATACATTAATGTAGTTATTCATTGTTATGCTATTTTTTTCTAATTTTTAAATATTTTTCTTTGCTTTAACTTTTGGCTGCTATTATTTGGAAAGCTTACAGAATTCACTAGTAACTACTATTACTTTAATATTACACAAAATAAGTGAAAGTGAGAAAAGAATGAACGTGTGAGATGATCATTTTTTAAGATTACCAGTTTATATCTATATTTGTTGGTCAAAAATTTATAAATCAAATGTTAATAAATTCAAATTTTTCATCTTCCCGTTTGTCTAGTCATCTTGAATTTTGTTTAAGATTTATTCTTTAAAAACAAAATTACTTTACACGAGAGTTTTATATTGGCAATTTTTACCTGATCATTTCACCTGTTGCATGAGCATGATTACATTTGACGCTACAATGCAGAAAAAAAAACATTTTATTCTAATGCATTCACAGATCCTTGGTTTTATATATCTTGTCTTGTTGTCTCCTGTATTAAAGGGAATAAAGTTTGTGATAATTAATGTTGTTTGTTTGGTTTGGCTGTTTTTGTACTATATTTGTTTAACACACCCACTCAAAAAAGTAAACATTGTCAATTGGGGTCACAGGATGCAACGTTTTAAATCCATTGATTTGTTTAGTCAGGACTTTTTGGCACATAGGACAATGGTTCAAAAGTCTGAGGCTGGCTTACACTGACTGCATGTCAAAATGACAGTTTGACATATGATGGCCAATAATTCATAAATTAAAGTTTTGTTTTATTTAACAACACCTCTAGAGCACATTGATTTTTATCTGATCATTGGCTATTGGACGTCATACATATGGTCATTCTGACATATGTCTTTAGAGGGGATCTTTTATATGCACCATCCCACAGACAGGACAGCACATACCACGGTCTTTGATAAACAAGTTGTGGACCACTGGTTGGAACGGAAAATATCCCAAACTGCATATGGGTCCACTGAAAAGTATCGATCCGACGACCAACCAGTTCACAGGCAGACACGCTACCGTTTGAGCTAGATCCCGCTCCTACAAGTATGAATTATGATCGTAAGTTGTAAATATTGTAAACATGGTGGAAAGGTCAGTGTCATTTTTAACGAGCCAAATGTGCCTTAACTATAGCAACGGCAAGGCATAGTGTTATTACACGTGATTCGTATGATATTTATTAACTCGGTTATGTTGAACCAAGTGAATAATAATTCATGATATAAAATGCTGTTCGTCTTCGACTGCTTGCAGGAATGTTAAATTAGCCATTTAGCAGTTGTCAGAGATGAAAAGTTAATGCGATAGAGCTTGATGATGATATACATGCACCGATAGTTGTGTTGGACATCACGTAAATTTACACTGGGGTTTAGTGTAAAACTATGTTTACACTTTTTTGAGAATAGCTGTTAGTAGTACATTTACATTTATGTTTAGATTTGCATGCAACTTACTACTTACACTTTTTCGAGAATAGGGCCCCAGGCTTTAATAAAGTCTACACTTTTAACCCAAACACATTGTGTCAAGACTCATTTATAATTTTTTATTCATAATTTACATAAACACTGTTTAGGCAAAGCTAACATAAATTAAAAAAAAAATAAACTGCCATGAAAACAAAATGGTCAACAACACAAAATAATTAATTAGTAAATAGTTGTTTTTCGACAGGAATCTGGGAATCTAATTCCAGTAATATTCCTATAAATAAAAATTTTAGGAATCCAATTAACTTCCCAAAAAATCTATCTTAAAATTTAATTTTGTTTGTAGTTCAACTGGTGATCAGCAGACATCTGTTAGAAAATCTGCAATATAATTTAAACAAAAATTGTTTATTATAATCAAATTCTGAATTAATTAATCACATGGCACTTTGTAAACCATGTGTGTTTGAAAAAAATTTGAATTCTGAATTCCTCTGACATAAAGTAGCTAGAATATTAATAAATCCTAGTAAAATCTGATGTAAAATGAGGGTTGTAAAATGATTTTTTTAGAAAATGTTTTGATAACTTTTGTTGCTAAAATCTTTTTAAATACTTAAAGCCTTCATTTTTTAATATATTTTTTTATATATTTTCTTAACAGAATCTTTAAATGAGCTAGTTATTTGCCGTGTTGATAGAAGCTCTGGTAAAGCTAGAGGAGGTGATGAAGTATTTTTACTTTGTGAAAAAATCAATAAAGGTAATTTTGTTTTTATTCTTTATTCTGTTATGCCTAATGTTTATACTATAAATAAAAACTTTCAAATTCTTTTGTAACAAACTAATTAATGAATAATGAATGTACAAATTTACCATGGCAAAGTCCACTGACATCTGTTATACCTTCAAGCCAATTAAAATTTCAAAACATGTTATGTTTCCTACTAGACCAACCATGTGTAAAATTATACTGAGCTGGTGAGAAATTATGATACTAGGTTTGTGTTTGAGAATGTAATGTAAATGTCTTATATGTGGTGTGAACATTTTTGTTTGAATATGTTTATTTCAGATGATATTCAAGTACGTTTTTATGAAGAGAACTTTGAGGGAGTAGTGGAGTGGGAAGCTTTTGGAGATTTTGGTGCTGGTGATGTTCATCGGCAGGTGAGAGATGCTATATTTCTACTCAACATGCAAACTTATGTCATAATCATAACATACACCTAAAATTAGTTATATTCTTATTACAATGTTTTATCTCAGTAAATATTTTCTCAAATTGATTAAATAATGTAACCTTTGGGGTTGTCTGAAGCTCGTCTGTCTTTGATATTTTGAAGTGATCAATTTCAATTTTATTACTTACTGTAACACAATTGTTTTTCAGTCTTTGAGGTTCAGTAGATTTATTTGACACTTGGTCAAGGTTGTCTCAAAAATGTCACTAAGGACACCAGAAGCAAAATTAGTGCTATAAACCTATGGAAGATCATCTGATCAATTGTATTCAGTAATCCCATTGTGTAAAAGCAGTTATTTTATTCATTTAAGACATTAAATGCAACTATTTTGTTGATAGTATGCCATCGTGTTCAAAACTCCACAGTACCGAGAGAAATTAATCCAGCGGCCTGTTGAAATACAGATGCAGCTTCGTCGACCCTCTGACCAGGAAATGAGTGAATCAATTCCTTTTACATACATGCCTGAAGATCCAGGTATATTGTTTATTTACATATCCACCCCCACCCTATCCCCTTGTTAGAAATGTTAATAATTTTATCTATCATCACAGCTTATAGTCAGCTAAATCAGTCATGAAAACAAGTTTTCCTTCAGTCCTTTCTGCTTTGCCTAATCATTCTGTTTGTTCATGTTTATTGCAATTTCTCCATAAAACTAAAAGAAATAACAAGACAAGTGTTAATTGAATATCATTATGATGTTTATTGTTATTGAACAAACCTAAAAGAAATAACAAGACAAGTGTTAATTGAATATCATTATGATGTTTATTGTTATTGAACAGACCCAGATCGAATTGAGGAGAAAAGAAAACGGAAAGCAGCTGCCTTTGCTCATCATTGGAATGCCTCGCCCGCAGGTAAAAAACAACATTTCTGCTCCTTTTCAAGCCACTAAAATATAGCATAACTTTTGTAAATGTATTAAATTTTATTAAAATAAAACTACAGTATGTCTTTAATATTGTTATGAAATGGAAGTTTTCATATTAATAGCTGTTATAGATCTAATTGATAATTGTATTGGTTCAAGGTAAAGCCAAGGTCCTAAGACAATGCCAATTTGAAAACATCTATTTAATGACAATTTTATTAATCATTATAATTATAGGTAATAAAATCATTTACTTGGAGAAACAAGTATTTCTTCCAATACAAGACTGAAATTAATTTTTTGAGATGTGCCTGTCAAAATGTCCTATGTCAGTTAATTTGTGCCAGTCAAAAATGAAAACGTACCTGTCACCAAATTAAATTGAAATGTATAAAATTTTATATTGAAATAAATAAATATTAGTTTTAAAAAGTAAAGTGGGTTTTTCATTCCACACCTCATCACAGATACTAAATCATTCTTCAACTTTCGAATTTTCTTCACATGGACGCATTTGTTTGTACCATTTCATCAAAGTACTCTGTATACGCCAACATTTTTTACTGGGGGACGTGTTCATGAAAATAATTCCTCGTGAAAATGTAAAATAAAAGATCGATCGCAAATGTTTTTAGCAGCGAAAATAATTGCCTATACGGTACTGGAACGTAGGAGGGGTTGAATATGAGGAATCAACAGAACTGCAAGTACTGGGAGGCTACGGTTTTATTGAAAAAGGATGCAATTTTGTTAACGTCTCGCCTTAATGACCAATCATGTGACATCAGCAGGCTATGTTGAAGCACAGGCCTGATGTCACATATTTTAGCAGCATATCCAAATCCCACTTCGCTAATTCTCTATTATCAACCAATATCATTTAATGACTGATGGAGGAAGGGACAGGTGGACGTTAAACAAAACATCATCAAAAGTGTTAGCGACTTCAAGCAAATGTTGCCGGTTATTTAGGTCATTCGGAATACATTGGACGATTACGGATTCTGGGAGTTCAAAGTATAGAGTCATCAGGCTTGATCGGGTCTATTAATAGATTTACCCTGTAAATGCAGTGGTGACTGTTCAGTTACCGCTAGGCATATAATAATGTAAGCATGTGTATGATCTTGAAACTCAT
>JAULBS010100570.1:1156-16157 GCA_032355785.1 Symmetromphalus regularis
AAAATAAGCATTAAATCTTTCTGCTGCGGCAAGAAAATTATCAAGAAAATAAGCATTAAATCTTTCTGCTGCGGCAAGAAAATTATCAAGAAAATAAGCATTAAATCTTTCTGCTGCGGCAATTTCAAGAAAATGAGCATACAACATAATATATTTTAGCCGTTTTACGACAGCTTTTATAAAAGTACTGCTGAATGCCACCACATATTTCACGGAGTGAAAATCTGAACTTAATTTCTTGAAAAAGTGTAGGTATAGTTTTGTAACTGTGAATTGTTGATTATCAACAAAAAAAAAATCCCAAACTAATGTTATCTAATAAATTCGTCAAAATGAAAACAATCTATATCTTCTACAGTTAAAATACAAACAAAAGTTTGAACTGAATTTGCACTCTAATTAATGAAAATGTAATTTCGGTTATAAATGTAAAGTGATGATGATTTTTGTGTGTGTGAAATTGGGTCCTGATCTGGAAAAACAAATAAATACAAACCATCACAATCTCCAGCATCCCATTCGCACTCCGAGTTATTACATGCCTTGTCACAGTAGCCATCTTTAATCCACGACGACGGACAACCCTCGTTACAATTTGGTACTGGCCACGTCAAGTAAACCTGAAGGCATTTAATAACATTTAAAACAAAAAACATTTAAAAATAAAATTATAATAATAATGACTGAATTTGGGTTATTACTATTAAAATGTTTTGAATACTATTCATAAATAATCAAACTTAGGGTCGCTTTCTCGTCGACAGTTCAACCTCAATTCTAGTGTCCACACGTGTGAAAAGAATGGGTTGAACTGTAGATTATGGCCCTTAATGTGTGATCATACGAGTCATTATTACTTACAACATCTAATCATAAATTCATTCTTTTTGTAATGTAATGGCAAGCAGCATACCAGTAATCTCGTAACATTATAAATGTGACTGCATCCTGTGCACCGATAGTATTATGTAATGTTATAATGTTACTCAGTCTTTTGAGTTTTTTTGGCATAGACATGAAAGTATTACTATATACGCAAATATTTTTGCGTATAAAATATACTGCTAAAGTCGCAATGCTGATAGTGCTGCTAATTCAATTGTATCCGAACTTATTTTCAGTTTGGCTGTAAACACTGTACTGTATATTTAGCACCAAGTTTCTGGCTAGGTCATGTGATAAGTGACATTTCTTACTAACGTGGATTTCAGTTTTGTTTGTTTTTACAAAGATTATATGTGATTATTAAACAATAATTGTGAATTATATTCTTAGTTAATCTGAATGGAAACTTGTGGGTACTATGAATGAAGACTATTTGTCTTTGCATCATGCACATATGCACATGTGTTCAATCGATAACATGTCTTATCGGAAATATATATATAACACATGGATACTTTGCTGAGAATGTCTTAAGTGTTTCAGTGAAACTGTAACTGAAAGGAATTTGGTCAATGTTACTCTTTTTATTCTTTTTATTTTTATTACTGGAGTACATGGTCTGGAAAATGTAAAATGAAAGGTCGATCCCGAATTTAATTTCATCCAAACCAGTGTTTTATTTATATGAGCTTGTGTGTAGGAGTGATATTAATACGTGCCTCAAGTATTACAGGGTTTCAAGTAGTTTTACATACAATATAGAAACCTGTATTACTACAAGCCTGGAAATAAGTGGATGTCAAAAACATTGACCAGTACAAATTTGTCATTTTGAGAGATTTGAAAGTCACAAAATTAATTGTGTCGGTCATTTTGTCCGACACTCATGTTTTAACTTTTAGTAAAAATAGCATTTCTGTATAAAGTCGACTTCATGAGGCTTTGTCTGTTGAATAAATTGTGAATAATTAAATAATAAAAAGAATATTCCATAAAAACTAAACTGTGTATTTTGTTTAAATTGTTCATATTAAATTGTGTGTCAGGAACATTTTCTTTAATGTCCAGCACAAACTGACTGATGCTGGACATTTTGACCAGTTGAACTAAAATAATTATTACCAGGCCTGCAGAATATGTCTTTTATAATTAAAAAAGATAATTAAAGATATATGGGATGTAACATAAATATAATAATATCTTAGACAATGACATCATTTTAGCTGGAATAACATACAATTAAATTACTTATTACTCCACTAATAATCAGAATGGAAAATATACGTCATAATCATGAGGTCGCAGACATTAAATTTGTCATACATGTATTCTAATTTTTTGTAATATTTCAGTACATATTACTTGAAATTAGATGAAATAATGTGTTCATACCTTTGTGATAAGGTAGAATTGTTCTGTATTTATTATTTCAAATTAATGTTTTTTAGTTTTTTTTAGTTACCTCAACACAATTATTTTTCTGTCTGTAACATTCAACACTACATACAAATGACACTAAAGACACTCAAAACAAAAAATAGAGATATAAGCCTTAATATATTTAATGATACATGTATGTACACATCATTTCATCTAATTTTGATGCAATATTTACCAAAATATTTGTAAACATTTGAATTAATTTGGGGGTGGGGTGGTGGGATGATACCATGATTATAACACAGACTAGTTACCTTGATAATAATTGTTTTAAATTAGAATTAATTTTGTTTAAGAAATGTTTATTTCTAGTCTATATATCTTTTACTCAGTATTTGAATATTATTATGTGTAAGTATATGACCTACATGTACACTGGATGATAAGCACATATTTGAAAAGAACAAATGAAGTTAACTTTTGAGTATTTTGATAATACTATTTGCTTTGCTCGAGATATAGATTGAACAGTTTATAAACAAACAATAAACAAGCTTAACTGGTCTAAAACAAATGATAAACTAAATAATCTAAAGACAAAACTTATCATGTTCTTTATCAATGTTTTGAACCTGCATGCGCTCATGAATCACAGTAAAATATCGATGACACTACATGTTAAATGCAATGCAGGGATAGAAACTAACGCTCGCTTGCGAGGTGTGAGTAAATCCTTACCGACACTAGTTCCCCAGGCCAGTAGATATTTTTTCCCAATCTTATATTACGTATTAGTATTATTTTGAGATAATAGCTGTCAGATGAATCATTTCCCGATTATATAATTTGCGTTATGGATCAACTCAATATTAAAATTAAAATGGGGGGGGCTAGTTATTTGGGGTGGGTGGGGGGGTGGGGGAGGATGATTATATGCTTTTAAGGCTTCCAGTTCCCCAGGCGACTGAAAATAATTTCTTAATATCTACCCTTGCAGTGTATGTGCAGATCCAGGAATTTGAAAGAGGGGAGGTAAAAAATATTAAAATGTAAGTTGGGAGGTGAGGTAATAAGTTAATCACAACTAAATTATAATGGTATGGTCAAGAACCCCACACTCCCACTCCAGATCTGCCTACATAGACCCTGCCTTAATGACATACTACAAGTACATATATACAGTACTTACTACAACTGTGTCGAAGTACATGTAATCATCAGTTATTATATTAATTTCATGATTCATCATACTGACTGTATTGTTAATTTATACACTACTACTAGTACTAGCTACTGTGCATGTATATTTGTATGTGTGAGCACAAGGAAAATATAAAAATAAATCCTAATAATAAATATTACCACAGTGTCTGAGATGAAGTGTAAATATACATACAAACTGTATACGAACTGTGAAATATCACACAAATAACATTGTCTTAATATCAAAGATATCAATATAATGTTATAGGGAGTCAGAATAAGCATACATTGTAGATAAATAACTATGGTACAAAATGATATGTCCCATAATCCTGTAAGTACCATGAGATGATCAAAACTCAATAACATACTGCGTACATGTACATGCATATATATATATATATAGATATGTATATATATATATATACAGTCAAGTCCATTTAATTGCATTCCTGATAATAGCATATTCCTGTTATTTGCATAATATTCTGCTGCACAGAACCATCTGAATGCAAATATATACAAAAAAAATCTTTTGATTGTATATAATGCTTTCTTTGTAATGTCTGGTTAACTGCTTAAGAAAATGTAATAAGTTAATTATTTTCTTCCAAAGTACCAAAAATCATGGCGGTTCTTAACATTTTTATCAAATAATTACAAAATGACCATAAAGTAAATGTAAAATATTTTGTATATTATTTTTGCATCTGTTATAGCATTCAGGTTACATGGTGAAAGAATGCCTTACTATATTGAATAATTCAGATTTTTGTAATCACTATTTCATTAATGATTTTATACCAGATAGTACAAGAATAGTAACATGTTTTTAATTTGACATTTCTGATACAAGAATAAGAATAACTTTGTTAATTGCATGAAACATTTGGGCAAAATGCCTATGGAATTAAAAGGATTCTACTGTACGAGTGTCTGAAAATAGATTTTCACTTCAGGTAACTTCGTATGTCTTACCCGTTCAAGATGTTCATGACCCAAGAAACTAACACTTGATCTGTTTTCATAAATTAGTGTGCAGGTGGGGCAATCACAATTCATGTATACCTATGACATAAATCTGACACTTGGAAAAAATTGCCCTGTCATAAAATGTGAGACTATTTTTTATATGTCATGCAGGTCTGATCTGGCCACTAGCCAGGGACTTCAAGTGGCATATAGCGTACCAGCTCTTATGTAGGTAGCTATGAATTACAGGGGATTGCGAAGGCATGAATGTTGCAATACTGTTAGCATATACTCCATGTAGTGTATATAATCAGTTAATAGAAAAAATATGGCTGGCACAGGGTATTTCAGTTCAGATATTGGCAATAATATCAGGTCATCAGAGTAGAAAGCAAGAGGACTATAGCAGTTTATAACCCAACATTTAAAATTTATTTTTACATCAGTATGTGCTTGTGCATGTATGTGTATGTGTGCGTGTGCATGTGAATGTGAATGTATGCACATATATATATATTTAATTTATTAAAAAAAGCTTTATAGAAAATAAGATAACTTTCATTATCTTCTGAACAACAAAAGAAACATAAATTTAATTTGCAATGTCTGACTCAATAAAAATTAACTATATTTTGACGTTGGCTGTTTGGATTAAACGAGGCATGTGCAGAAAAGTTTAAACAAATGAGTTTTATGAATTTTTTGTCTAATTTGATTAAACTGGATCTGAACAAACATTTGCATTGCTTTTGCTGTTCATAAATATATATATCCAACATACATGTGTTATTTATATGTATGTCCCCTACCACCCATTCCCGAACACACCAGTCTAGGATTCCCTCTCAAACATTTGAAAATTATTAACTTCCTATTCAAATACATATATACATACATGTATACATACTGAATACAAATTTCCAGATCAGTCAAGTTAGTACTTATGAAACATTGAATTTTATCAGATTTTAATCAACATTTTAATGATTAATTTAAATTCATAAATGTACACTGATCTTAACAACCCCGATTTGTAACAATAGGGAAATATTCTGAACTGTAAATAAATGCAAGTACATAATTCTTTGAAAGAATCTTGAAACTAGTCTAGAAATGAAAATGCAAATAAAATATATATCACAATATGAAATGAAAACGAATAGTAATTAAGAAATGTAGTGGTTGAGTACTATCAGTATCAATGGTTAAAGTATACATATCATGTTTCATAGATCATTGTGATTTGTGTCCAGACACATGCAAGCCTGGTCATGTCAGCTGGTACATATCTCTTCAGAAATTTCTCCATTAATGCATACATGTATGTATTAACAAAGCAAAAGCCAATACAAAAGACTAAAATACCATTTATATCTAGTTTTATTATATGTTTGAGTGAAAATCAATCTACCATGTTTAATGCATACACGCATGTTAATACACACACATACAAACATCACACCAATAAACAGCTAATGCAATCAGCAGACTACATGTACAATAAAAATATTATATGTGAATTTGTTTTCAACTATATGCCAAAACAAAATTACTGTAAAATATATTTCTTAAAATTCATGTATCAAAAAACAAAGGTCATCATCTATTTTATTAACAGTAAAATGTAGCGGGTTTTTCCTGAGGAATATGTGTCAAAATCACTAAATGTTTCAAATCCAATAGCCGATGATTAATAAATCAATGTACTCTAGTAGTGTCATTAAACTAAACACTAAACTTCCAACTATTTTATGTGATATTTATAGGTGTCTTTACAAATGAATTAATAAAAGTTTAATACAAAGGCTTCATCAAGACAAATTTGGTATCAGACAAATATTCTGAAGTTGATATTATATTATGTACATATGTATATCTATGACTATGAGTGATTTGTGTGTAATAATGTGTAATAATTTGTCTCAAAAGATCACAATTTATAATAGTGCTTGGCAAAATGTCAAAATGTTACAAACTATGCACAAGTACAACAGACTTAACAATAGCAGTAAACCTATATGTATTGTGGTATTACATTATAACATACTGAACAATGGTAGGTTTTTTTAACACATTAAATGTTGGTACTTGTATGTAATGTGATTCAAATATATAAAATTATATACATACAGTACTAGATATATAATGAGTTAATAAATGTGTCTTTTTAAAACTAATACAGCTCCGTAAGAAAAGATTAAATATATCAATTTACTATTGCATCTGTGTGTGTGTGTGTGTGTGTGTGACTTATGATGTATGCAGATGTCTCCTTTATAATATTAACCCTTTCATGTCTATGATAAAATAACCCCAAGGACTAAGCCATGTATAAATGATGTAATATTATCGACATACAGCATGACATTATTACATTACCATTACACCACAAAACTGTTCATTTAATTATTTATAGTATATGCATCGCAGGCAATGAATGGAGTCAGTACAGCTTGATTTTAATATTTAAATTATTGCCTTTGCAAACCAAAATGCTTGTTATGAAGTAATTTATGCTTTGAAGGCTGTAATTATAAATATATTATATATTATTTGTAAGGTATTTTTAAAATTAAATCACCACTTTTAAGATCAAATATTTTTTGTATAATTAAATAGACATTTTTAATGATTAAATTGGAATTGTTTGAATGGAGTAATTGCTTTATACAACTATCATTAAAGAGACGAAGCACAAAAATGACATGGCTAACAACAGCACTATGTAAGGTATGCATGATGTCAATTTGACAGGTTGAACCCCACGACACGCAAACAACTTTCATAGAATCATACACAGGTTTTTATTTAACAAGACTTTCTACCAGCGGTACTACAGAAAGGATTTGGCTTGCTGCCAATTACTTTTAACTTAACTTGATACCAGGTATTGTTGGTATCTATCCAAATTTCTATTTCCTTGATAGTATTGTTAGGCAGTCAAGAACCAAGCCATTATGTCGATACGGGTAATCTGATATGAGGACAAATCTGATAAATAATTCATGGAAAAATAAAACTCCACAATTCCTAAAAAGGAATTTTGAAAGTGAAAGTCGAGAAATCAAAAATGTTTATGTAGCTTTCTTGGAAAAATATTTTAGTTGTATATAACAAAAATAAGGTATAAAGAGTTATTTCCCTTGCATTTGCATATGGCATTGGAATGTCACTGAGCAAAAATTAAAAACGTTCTGCTGTGGAATATGATGTAAAAACAATATACAACAAAGTACTGTACACTTTTTAAACCTGTCAAGCAAGCACCAAACCGGTAACAAAATCACTTTCTTAGCACAGGTGTCTGCTTAATGCAGGTACTTTTTAAAGCATTATATCATTACAATAATGTCTTTAATTATCTTTTAACTCTTAAGATTGTTTACGTCAAGGTAAGGTGAGAGATACAAAAGTGACTGCATGGTCAGAATTTGTTAACAAAAAATAAACAAGAAGGTACATCATCCAACTTGCCCTCCCTATAAATCCATAATTACTGGCAGCAACTTACGTGTTTTCTATAAGTATACATACATCAAGTGATTAAAATGAATTAAGCATTATGGGATTACCTATGCTTAAGCAGCACCCACAGAGTGCATTTCAAAATGGAGGGGGAGGGGGGGACAGGCGAATCTTGACAAAGAGCCCACATGTTAATTATCAGACTTGAGATCTCCTCATACTCTGAAAACTCTCTGGATTTCTGCCACTTTATTTTGTCACCATTTCCGAAAATTGTTTTATTCAGCTAAACAAACACTTTAGTGACTTTTTTTTATTAATTGTTCCCTAAAAACTGGGGGAGGGTGTTGCCATGTGGTACCCCGGCTCTGCGGCCCATGTCAAGATACTTTCACTTAACAAACTAGTTATAAAGGACTTACGTTGTAGATTCTGTATAGCCATCTGAATTCCCTGTCCCCGACTTCCATCAATAGGTAAACTCGTCGTTAGTCGGCCTGGCACCGGACTCTGTCCCCGCGGAGACATTGGGGATGGACTGTTGCTCCGCGGTGTGAAGTTTCCTGAGCGGGAGGAGTAGGAACTCGACCCTGACCCCCGCCGATCCATTGTGAAGTGTTCAGTTAAACAGTATGGTTTTTAGTACTCATCATAAACAGTTTCTAGTTTAGTACACTTCATAAACATCTGGACACAGCTTTTATTGCAGTTTAGTCCAACGTACACAGCTGTAAAATGTAGTGTAGTCCAGAGTTTTTAATCCTACGTCATTTTCTAAAAGAAGAAGAAAAAAACATCATTAAAATAAAATGAAAATCACCTCTTTTTTAAAGTGTATATCACTAAATTTGCTTATATTGTTGTTTTCTCAAACCAGTTATGGCATAGTTCCATGTCATTCTGACCTCACTTGATCCAGATAAAAACATTAATTATGTAGTTAAATATATATCTAATGTAGTTATACACATATAAAATAATTATTTTGTAATATAAAAAACATGTTAATGCCCTCAAAAGTTCTATACACAATTTCTTTCCACATTTGTTGAAAAAACACTTTTTAAAAATGTAGAGCAGTAAAGACTTTTCTCCTTCCTGTTTGAGATTCCTATTTGTTCTCCTGCTAAGACCAGTCTAAACCAGATTCATAT
This sequence comes from Symmetromphalus regularis, assembly GCA_032355785.1. Taxonomy (NCBI): domain Eukaryota; kingdom Metazoa; phylum Mollusca; class Gastropoda; order Neomphalida; family Neomphalidae; genus Symmetromphalus; species Symmetromphalus regularis. The sequence continues at coordinate 10,216 of JAULBS010100570.1, forward strand.
GAAGATCTTACAAAACATGCTGCTCTAAGTAAAATGAGATTGAGTTGAACAGAAAGTAAATGTAAACAAAATCTCTTGGTAACAATTAGCCCTAACTCTGCATGTTCATGTAGGTTACTGGTGTTGCTTTTTTTTATTGCTAACAGCTTCCCACTTTAATGTGTTCTGGCTGTGTATGCAAATTTTAAATACAGAAAACGAACATTGTTACTACATCCTCTGAAATCGGCAATGTCATGGAGATTGCCAGTTTTTCATTCGCTGTGGCACTTTTTTTTGCTGTTGATTAAATTCCATTTTTTTTCAAGGTATATTTTTTTCTTATTATTAAATTAAAAAATAAAGTATACTTTACATTAAAATTGGTATTGAAATTGCTGTGGACACTATTTCTCTATAGCATTTATTTGCAGGTGTTGTTAGTATGAAAAAAACATACAGCTACTTATTCTCAAAGCTTAAAAACACCAAGGAAAAGGAAACAGATCATTATTCAGTGGTTACTAGGTATCAGACATATGGTGTTTGCAACTCATGGTCTTAAGAAATAAACTACTAAGTACAGCTACATGGGCTATTCTTTCCAAGGGATCTTTCATATATGCACATTCCCAAAGATAGTACACCACATACCATAGTGTTTATTACACCAGTTGTGGGCCACTGACTGGAATAAGAAATATCCCAACAGGTCTGACGAAGGGGACTGATCAGACAACCTATCACACCTCAGGTTGATGGTCTACCTCTTGAGCTATGTCCCGCTCCCTCAAAACTTCAAACAACTTCTACTTCTGTAAGAGGTAAGGTGGTGGGTATTGATCCTGATCTCCTACATGTCAGACAGTCTCTCAATCACTTAACTACTACACACTCTGGTCTGTACTGGATGCCTGATTAGTCGCTCTCAGTTCTCCTCTCTCACAATGGCTTTTCAGCCAATACAACAGTTACATTCTCATAACATAGAAGGCCACACTTTTTAAATAAGCAGAAATAGAATAAAAATAATATTCATTTTTATTTAAAGTTTCTTAATGATCACATCATATCCAAGGACATTTACAGGAGAGAATAAAAAGGAAAAACTTTGGTATAATCTGTACTGAAAGGCCCTTTTAATGCAGCAGATATATGGAAATGGAACCAAGTCAACAAATTTTATTTTATTACACCTGATGACTTGGCAATCTTCCTTCAATAATTTATGATCCAAAAAAAAAAAGCTGACCTAGTAGATAAAGACAATAGACTTTCTTTCTTCAGAAATTAGAAACTACATGAACATATACTATAGCTCTAGATAAGTTTTCCAGCAGGAAGAATATGAGAAGAACCAGCAGAAGCACAATACAAATAAAAATGAGTTAGATAATTTTATGATTACATTTAATACACGAATAAGCTGAAAACATTTTGAAAGAATTCATCGCTGTGATCTGGGTGCAGTCTAAAGTCCAGCATATCATAAACTCAGGACTAGAAATTATGAGTCCATCCATGTATTAAAAAAAAGCTTTACTGAAGTCGCAAGCTTTGTGCTTATAAAATGCTCAGTGTGGACTTTAACATCATGACGGATTTATAATGGGGCAATTGCCCCCTGCTCCCTTGCCAGAGGAGACCTACCAGACAAAAGACTTCCTATATTAAAAAAATGTAATAATTATAAAATTAATTCTACTAATTCATTTCAGTTCCATTTCTTTTATCTGTCATATAATTTCATTTCTATGTTGAGGGACCCCGGACCTGAAGTGCCCTGGGCCCCACAAGGTCTAAATCCTGACATGCATATCATACAATATCAAGTATGATATTGATCAGACTTCAATAAAATTGTATAAGTGTAGGCCTATGGCAGGAAAATAAATGTATAAATTCTTTATAGGCATGATAGTAATGCTTTGGTACTTTCATGAAATTTGACCCCTGTTGACTTGACAACAAACTGAAGATATTTAATACTCTCTACATAAACACTCTTCTAGAGTAATAGCCATAGTTTAGAGTCATTTCTAAACTATTATTTCACAGTGCATAACATTTCAAGTTCGAAATCTGAACCAATAAAGTGAGCATTGGCACCCTTAGAAGACATGAGGGCCCTACAGAGGTGACAGGACAACCACAGATGATTCTAGTGAGCAATAAATCATTACTTTATTACTTCTCCATGATCACTAGGTTCTGAAGATAATGTCAACAAACGAACCTGTTACATGTACTTTACAACTGTAATTGTTAATATCTTTTGACAAAACTGTGCAGTTGTTATCACGTTATGTAATGCACAGTACACATGTATCTAGATAACCATATTGAAGAAATACATGATATACACATATCAACTATTTTAGTGTCTTGTTTCTAACATCCCATAACTTTTGAAATAAGATCTAAAGAATGCAATATTTCTTGGCTATGTAACTGTTAATAGGAAATATTGTCTGGGTTTAATCACACTTCAAGATGTAAACAACCAGGAAACATGTACCCATACAGAGAAACATGCTAATATTAACGATAATTGATTCCAATAATCTGAGATTACGATTAGTTACCTATATACCTAACATAACAAGTTACAAAAGACTGAGTCAATCAAGCAGGCGTAAGCTCAGAAGTATTGCACCCTTATTTTATTGGGAGATGGCCAAATCTTCAAAACCAAAATCATTCAAGTAGAGCTACGTCCCACTCCTTCCCACCTATTTTGTGGTATTTATGTCTGACTTCAGTTTAAATAAAAATTACACTGACAGAATAACTACATGTACTAATTTTAAAATTGAAAAAAAAAAATAGCTTATGTAGATAGCTTAGAATATGCTGATCATGTTGGTGGCAGTTCTACATGTAATTCTGCATTTAAATACATTAGATTCTTTTTTATAAATTAAGGATACAATATTCAGTGTAATAGGAAGGTGCCAAAAATTGTGTGAGGGTGGGGCGGGGTGGCACACACAGACACATACATTTATATTGGAAAATGGATAAATATATACAAAATATCTAAAAAATGTGGGGCACATGCACCCCTTCCCCATCCCCACGCTTCCTATGCCAGTGATATTTTTATTAAAAAAAACTTTAAAACCAATAATGCAATCTCTACAAATCTCTCTGCTTGAAAGTTCTAAATTATTAAAATCAAATCTAGGCCTACACTTTATTAATTAGTGTTTTAATCTAAAACACAATTTTGACATACAGTATGTAAATGTAGTTCATAAATCCATTGCTTAATGTGTTTAATAGGTGAATACAAAAATAAATGTACATTATGCAGATAGGTCAATTATTTGTATTCTTGACAAGTAGGTTTACTGTCAGTAGGTTACATGTCAAATTATTTATATCTTTAGCTAGTAGTAGGTTTACTGTCAGTAGGTTACATGTCAAATTATTTATATCTCTAGCTAGTAGTATGTTTACTGTCAGTAGGTTACATGTCAAATTATTTATACCTTTAGCTAGTAGTTGGTCTACTGTCAGTAGGTTACATGTTAAATTATTTATATCTTTAGCTAGTAGTTGGTCTACTGTCAGTAGGTTACGTGTCAAATTATTTATATCTTTAGCCAGTAGGTCGACTGTCTGTAGGTTACAATGGCAACTGATTTATCAAGTTGTTGGCAGTGAATATTTACGAAGCACAAACACAGCTGGTAATCCTATAACTTACAGCTTTGAGCTTGCACGAGCTTGTTCCCGCCACTAGATCAAGTAAATAATCTACGTTATTAGAAAGTTTTGGAAACTTTTCTCTAACAAAGACTTCTTGCAAAAAACGAAAAAAAATCCCGTATAAATTTGAATCTTTAAAATGTAAATCAAAAATAAATATTTTTGATCCTTTTGAAGCGCCAAAATGAGAACGAAGTGGCATACATTTTCCGTGAAATATACACTGTATTCCACTACCGCTTTATAACACTATCAACGGGTCTGTATGTCAGTTTTACAGTTCCTAGCCGGATATATTGACGACAACCAGAATAATTACCACAATGTTAAAACCATTGTTCGCAACAGCCAATTGTAACAACTAACGGCAAAAGGGGCACGTGTCTCATTGTTAAAAAATGCAAGTGTGACAACTTGATTACATCTAAAAGCGTACAAAAACCGTTAAAAGTAAGTAAAGAGTTCACGAAGTATTCTTACCTCTTTCTCGTTGTCGGTTGCCTCTGACGCCAACGAGATCAAAGCAATCAATGAACGCGTTCGTGCGTATGAGACGGAATCACCCGACCGCTACGGAATCACCCGACAGCTGCTGACACCTCGCGGTTTCTCTCCACTGTACAGAAGGACAAATAACCTACCACCCAAATAATGATTCCCGCTTATTATTCTCTAATAACAAATGTCATTATCATGACTAAAGAATACCCACTTCAGGGGCAGATCCAGAGGACTCTGCTGGAAGGGCATACTTAGCAGCAAATATAGATAGATGGACGATTGCTTGGGGTGAGAGGAGGGGCGGGGGACTGACCACAAATTTAGTATGCTGAATCTCCACCAGACATATCGGAGGACACACAGCCGGAAAACGGGTTCACAATTCCATAGTGTTTGTGTTACTTAAATAATGGGGTGGGTGCCAGACTGAATAATCATTTGAAGAGCGCCTATAATGTACTCATTAAATTTACCACATGTATGCAAATCCTCCTGTCGCAAAAAAAGGGCGCTGCAGATTATTAGGTGGCAAATCCCCCTCCCCCCCCCCCCCGGCTGAACCGGCCCTTCTGAATTCGTGTCTAACTAGGCTGTCCACATGAGATTGGCGACTGTTTGGTGGGAAAAGGGGTCAGGATCAGGCCTGGGCAAAGGGAGGCTCAAGTGGGCCAGTTGGCGTAGGCCTACGATTGTGAGGGGCCATCTGCCCCTGGTATTTAGCACTAATTATTAAAAAATACCTTAATGAGTAGTTTGAAATGGAGGCCTACATTTACCATCTGGCCTGGACCTATTGCCAGTTCTGCACGGGCTGATAAGGACCATGATTCACTATCCTGGATCCATCCCATAATATGCTTATTAGAAACCTATTCTTTTGTGTTCTCTTCATTTGTTATGTTGGGTCAGCATTGCTGGGTAGTGATTGAGAAAAGAAATGAATATATTGACAGGCCTATGTTTAGTGAGACCGTCAATAACTATAACGTATTGTTAATACATGAATACGGTTTATGTTGAAGAAAAACAAAAGGGATAGGTAAACAAGATTAAACATGGTGACATAAAAACCGTTCTCTATACCATTGCCAGTTGTTTTGATACATGCCCAGCCAGTATGTTTATGGCAGGTGCCCCCTACCTCTCGGGTCTAACGTCTTAAGGGGAGGGTGCAGGACCCGGGGGCAATACAAAATATCAAGTTTATATTACAGTGTAGGTAAACTGATTGAAGTAAATAAGACTTCATTGGTTATTCATTAAGTATTACTCTCCAGCTTAATACTAATAGGCACGAGTTCAAACCGGGAATTTAACGTGCTTATATTAGACTATTGTTCAAACAAGCCCACATCACGAGCCTGGGGTGTAATAATGGTCTTTTGGGCTTTCAATTACTGTAGAGTAAATAACCAGGACTAAGAAGGCAAATGCGATGCCTGGACTAATTCCCCAGGAAAAAAGTTAATGTTATATGATAGAGGAGATCCCCCTTTTCCACATATATAAATACCACTCTCCTCATAGTCATAGACGAACACAGAAATCATATGTATACACATTTTGATATATGACATTATACACAGGCCCGGAGAAAGGGGGGGGGGTCAGGTAGGCCAGTTGGCATGGGCGTACGATTTTGAAGGGGCCTACTCACCCTGGTATTTAGCACTGATTACAAAAATAAGTGATGACCAGTTTGAAATGGGGGGGGGGGGGGGGCCTACATTTCCCATCTGGGTCGGGCC
>JAULBS010100581.1:0-16155 GCA_032355785.1 Symmetromphalus regularis
CTATGTTAGTATAATAAATAATAATAATCTATGTATATTTGTTAAATTAAACTATGTTAGTATAATAAATAATAATAATCTATGTATATTTGTTAAATTAAACTATGTTAGTATAATAAATAATAATAATCTATGTATATTTGTTAAATTAAACTATGTTAGTATAATAAATAATAATAATCTATGTATATTTGTTAAATTAAACTATGTTAGTATAATAAATAATAATAATCTATGTATATTTGTTAAATTAAACTATGTTAGTATAATAAATAATAATAATCTATGTATATTTGTTAAATTAAACTATGTTAGTATAATAAATAATAATAATCTATGTATATTTGTTAAATTAAACTATGTTAGTATAATAAATAATAATACTCTATGTATATTTGTTAAATTAAACTATGTTAGTATAATAAATAATAATACTCTATATATATTTGTTAAATTAAACTATGTTAGTATAATAAATAATAATACTCTATATATATTTGTCAAATTGTTGTGTCTGCTTATGTGCTTATATATAATAAAAGATAAATGTAGGACATTTTTCAAATTTGCATATTTTTGGTAATAAGAAAAGACACAATTTGGTCAAAGGTGGTAAATGACGTGAACAATGGAGTCTAGCAATACTGTTGAAATAACCCTGATATGTACAATATTAATGCTATGATCAATCTTATTTTAATGATCTAATAAATAACTAAATAAAAAAAAAAAATATTCTGTACATGTATATAAAATAAAAAAATCTCATAAATAATAATAATAAATACTTACAAATTTAAATGAACATACTTTAACATACTTTGATTTGGAACTATGTCTCAGGTTTTACTGACCAAGCCTTCATACTCCATCACCTTCTGAAAAGCAACAGCTTATGACTGGACAAAACAAAAACCATAAACATTTTCCGTCAAACTATTTTTCAAAGGTCAACCAGGTAATGTTGAAATTATAAATGGTACAAGTTCACTAATCCCTTTATTTACCTTCAATCTTCATTCCAGCGATGACACACTTTGTAAATCTACACGCAGGACACTTTTTTCTGTTGTAAATGTTAATATCACATTCACCTTGCCGGTGGCAAATAAATGATTTTTTGTTCTGAACAGTTCTCTTGAAAAAACCTTTACAACTCTCACAAGTGAATATTCCATAATGATAACCTAGAAAGAAAAGATTTAGTATATATATAATTATGTATTTATTACACCACAGTGGAGGATATACCCATTAGATAAACTTCAATAAACTCACACGTGATTTACCCATTTAAATTTGATGTCATGACCTCTGACCAGACGGAACTATTTCAACTACCATTCATAAATTACACACATTAGACTACTTTCATTGTTCGATTTGTTGTTTCACTTTCTTCTTCTCAAAAAAATTAAATATATAAATAAAATAAAAATAAAAACTCTCTCTTATATACACAAATCTGAATTCACACCAGTAAATATCATTATTTTTTTAAAGAAGAAAATGAAACAATGAACGTGGTCTAATGCGTGCAATTTATGAATGGAAATTAAAATAGTTCTATTGATCACGTGATGAGAGGTCATGACCTCTCAAAATTGGTATTTCACATTGCTATATCCTCCACCATGGTGAAATAAATGTATGTCCTCAATGTGAGGTCAACGTTATGCCATTGTAGCTGGTCGCAAAAAATTTGCAAAGAAAATTTTTTTCATACTAAAATTGCCAAGAAAATATCTAAGAACTTCCAAGAAGTAAATTGGCAATTTCGTATGTTTTTTATAGAAAATTATTTTAGGGGAGATAACTCCAATGAAAATAAAGTATCATGCCAAACTTATTTTAAAAGGTTAACTATGGTTATAACAGCGTATCGAGATATGTCGCCTTCAGTGTCCAGAAAAAAATGTTTACCACTTGAGGGAAGGCCACTCACGTTAATTTCATGTCACATTTCAGTCTGACCACCATCACTTGCATTAATTTAGAGATGCGTTAATTTCATGATTTACAATATCTACAGGTCTAATGTAAATATTACTTACCACCAACCCTCCGATTCACCCACCGAAATAACATGTTTTTAGAAAAAGGAAAACATTCAAAAGAGAATGTGGAGTAGCAAGGAGATTAGGTTAAGGAGGAGGTAGTAGTGAAGAGAAGCTAAAGATGTGGAGATGGAGACTAAGGACAAGAAGACAGAAGCTAAGAATGTGGAGACTAAGGACAAAAAGACAAGCTAAAGAGGTAGAGACTAACGACAAGAAGAAAGAAGCAAAGGAGGTGGAGACTAAGGACAAGAAGACAGAAGCTAAGGATGTGGAGACTAAGGACAAAAAGACAAGCTAAAGAGGTGGAGACTAAGGACAAGAAGACAGAAGCTAAGATGTGGAGACTAAGGACAAGAAGACAAGCTAAAGAGGTGGAGACTAAGGACAAGAAGACATAAGCTAAGGAGGTGAAGACTAAGGACAAGAAAATAGAAGCTAAGGATGTGGAGACTAAGGACAAGAAGAAAGAAGCTAAGAATGTGGAGACTAAGGACAAGAAAACAGAAGCTAAGGATGTGGAGGAAGAGAAGTTACAATATGAGAGAAGCTGGAGAATAAAAATGATGGAGAAGGAGGTGAAGGCTAATGAGTATTAAGAAATATTTCTGTAGCAAGCTTCTTTACTGACCTGAAATTCTATCCATACATATTGGACAAGGCTGACCCAACTCGGCCATGACACTGTCCTGAGACATGCCAGATGGGAGGTGAATAGACTCCACAGGCACCTCCATAACAACCTGCTGTTGCCCACTCATTTCTGATGATGCTTCTCTGTCCGTCTGCATGACCAGACGATACCCATTGGCATCGCCAGACCCATCAATCTCACCAACTACAACATCATTACTGGGTGACGGGACTGTCCCTGAATCATTATTATAGTATATGATGATCTGTTGTTGTTGTTGTGGCTCTGGTTGTTGAAGTGTCTGCATGCTGTCTTCAGGAACATCCTGTATGGACTGTGACGAAGATTCTGTTATATCCACAGGCTCTGTCTTAGCTTTAAGGTGCTGACTGGCCAGCGCTGTTAAGACATTCACCATACTCATATCCTGACTGACTGTAAAATTAACATCCTTCTCATCTTTCCCACTGCCATTTGAACTCAGTGTCAATGACTTAGGACTACTGAGAATATCTTGTATCTCTTTCTCATGAGAGTTCGAGTCAAAGGTCAATGTAGGCGAGTCGGTTCTCGAAGTTGGGAGTAAACCAGCGACGGGTTCATTCATATTGTGAAGGATGTGTGACACAGCTGTCTTGCTCATGGTGAGAACGGGTGGTTTTGACTCCATGGTCAGAGTTCGACTAGAGGTGATGCAGGCCTGTCGGTCTGTGCGACTGTCAGTTGATGTCAGTGTGTGAGATATTGCCTGCAGTAAGACTGGAGAGATGCCCAGCTCACTGGTCCCGCTCATAGCTGCAAATGAAATATATATATAAATAAATAAATAAAACTTAATGACACCTCAGCAAGTTGATTATCAGAAGCTATTATGTTTCAAATGCAAGTAAAAAGGAAACTTGATGACATACAATGAAATGAAAAGTCATATGAAATCTCTCAGAAGTCCTCCAACGACCCCCCGAAAAAGATGATTATCACCTGCTATCCGGACATGAAAGCAACTGAACCAGACAAAGCATGACAGATTGTGGCTGACACCAGCTCCAGTAAACTCCAGCAGAGAGCTGAACAGCCACCTGAACGTCATAAAGTCCTACAAGATCCCAAACAAAGCTTCAAGGTATTAGACATTACCTACACAGAATGGTGCCATTCATCCACACTGCTGGCTTTGATGTGTACACAACAAAAATAGCCACATGTTTCACGTATGAATTGGTGACAAATGTTTTATGTTAAACATACGTTATGTTAAACATATATATGTTTCACAAACATTTCTTTGAACATGTATTTAACAGAACGACTATTTAACGTATGTTTAATATATATATAAGAGTATTTATGGTATTTCTTTCCCTAGTAATCAACAAGGTGTTCTTATATTAGTAAATGATAAAACAGTTGTCTAAAGTAATTAGAAAAGTGGCCTTTTGTAGGATTTTAGGTGTAGTTTTATTTTTTTTGATTCCGAAAAGTATAATGGATATTTAAAAAATCTGATTAATTATTACTTAATGAGAATATATTTAGTATTTTCATTGGTTGAAAACCAGTCACACGACCACCCGTAATTTGCGATATTTGTATCGCCGGTCCATCAAAAGTGATATTGACCGCTTGATTACGTCACGTTATTCAAAATTCATTAATTCGTCACTGGTTTCTATTATAACGTTACAAAGATGACGTTATTGCATGTGTAGAAATCGTCCAGTAAGCAAGAAAAATAAATATAGCATAGTGTGAATTTACTCAACTAATTAATCAGCATTATATAATAAAACAGTTACTGACCGCTCATTTGGGCAACATCATATTTTATGGACCAAAGAAAACTGATATTGAACTCAGGACTTCGGCCTCGATCAATATCAGTTTCTTTGGTCCATAAACATGATGTTGCCCGAATGAGTGGTCAGTAACTGATAAATATACCTTCCTTAGCAACGAAGATGGTGTCCATAGCAAAAAAGCCATACAAAACCCCAAAATAATATTAATTTGTTCATGCCTTTATATTATTTTATTGTTTTGTTAAGTTTTAAACTGATTTTTCTCAAATTTAATCTAGTTTGGGTGGAAGTAACTCTTAAAAGAATTCAGTAGTCTAAAGTCGACAAAGAACAAAGTGTTAAACTCCTATAAAGTCATATCAAAATATTGAGGCCGCTCAAAAGAAGAGAAGAAAAAAATTGGTTCTGGCTACATTAATATTTCATTATTTTACTGGCCATTATTGTATAAAGTCCCCAGCTCTGTTAGTACCTATTTAATTTATTTGTTGTGGCCTCAAATGTCATAGTTCGTTATTAGGATAAAAATTGGAATACGTGAAAAACAGGTGAAAACACAAAGTAAAGCAAATATTTTTGTCCCGATTTATCATGATATCATAATTTGCAAGTTGTATTATATCATATCTGGCAAAGAAAACATTCAGTTAAGTCAAACAAGACAATTAATAATTAGGTGCTTCAAACTAACTCACAAATGTATATGTAAATTATGGGACACAGAAATAAATATTGCATTTAAAACTTTAAAACTAATTAAATTACTTTTCAGATGTATAATAAAAAGGTTATTATACAATGTTGTGTCCAATATGGAATTTGATTGTAATTAAATTCCATATTGGACACAACATTGTAATTTGTATAATAACGATATATTGTTATACCCAGAATACTTTAAATGAAACAAGATTTTTTAACACTTGTTAGGTTAGTTTGTGAAGACATTTTGCTACATTTTAGTGTATATGAAAAAGAAACATGTAGCAACAAAATCATTGTAATATATAGTTTTAAGTGAATCATGCTTTTCAAAAATGTTTTTTCACACATCTTAGCAATATGATGCAACTGTTGTCGGCATTACAAACAGGCATTTCTAACAATTAGTTGTCAAAACTATCATAATAGGACAAGTAGTAATAAGAACAAACATAAATATATTAAAAACTGGGTCAAGCCTTTTCAATTTTTTATTACTTCAGTTAATACGTAATAACCATGAGATTGATTTTTCTTTCTCTCGTGTAATTAGAACTAGAAAGGTTTATAGTACTGGTAAGTGTCAAGGCCCACATAATAGCAAGGTCAAAGTCAATTTGGGGTTTGTTTACACTTTTAGTTTTGCGGGACTATCACGCAAATCAACAAACGTTTTCTTCCATTTCAAAAGGTATGGGAACAGATATTGGGTGTACATTAACAATAATAAAAGTTTGAATTAAAAGCGATCGTTTTAAAGATATATTTTGTTATTTAAATTTATAACAATTGCTTAGAAAATATCGGGAAAAGTCGCGCGCTTGTCATTCATTATGGTTAACGGGTGAAGGCCAGAAATTGCACATGGCAGTGTTTTGAAAACGAGCGAAGCAATCGCAATCGTAAATTAGCACTGACAACGGTCGTCTCTTATTCGCAATACTTACTGATGATAAACTATAGCAATAGTTTCTGAATCGTATGATTAGAAACCACCGCCCTGACACAGTTTTGACAAAGACAAGCTTTAGTTGTCATTTTGATCGAGCCCCTCCGGCCATGACCTTGAACCGATTTTCGTCCTTCACAACCCCCCAAAGGAATAACAATGAAACAGATTAAACAGATAGTATACAGGGAATAGGGATGTATTCATTGCTGTAACATATTACCAATTTTCAAGAACTAACATGGCGTATCCGCTTTGCAAACAATGACGACAACAAAATATGCATTTATAAGGTGCTTGGAATTCGACAAAAGTCGTAATTTTTTGACGGAATTTGCCGAAATACCATTCGTAATAAAAATGTCATATTTTCTGTATATGCATATCAGTTTAAATTTTTCAGATTTATAATAACAACAATTGCGTTTCATTATCAAATATAATTGTTTTCCAATATATTTATGTAATACAAGTCTGTATGTTAATAATTGTCTTATTTGCTTACGCTTCATGTGTTTATAAGGTACTGGAACGGTAAATCGAAGATAAAATTCATCCATTATGATGCCAAATATAACAACACAGCTCACCACATCGACTCTAAAAATTAGCTCATATGACAATTTTATCATTTTCTAATCATCTAAAGCAAAAAAAAAAAAAAAAAAAAAACCCTCCCTCCTCAATATATTTTTTTAGAAGAAAAACAACTAAAAAAAACCTCCCTCATCAGTTAAAAAAAAAAAGTACATGAGAAACTCACAATTAATTTTGTGTGGCCTAATATAAGGTCCTTCAGAAATTATACTTTAAGAATAATGTTCCTTGTCTAGATTTAATCAGGAGCCTAGTATTCTTGTTCACATAAAATTATATTCCATTCAAAATAATTTATTCATGTTCAAACATATCATTACTGACATGCACAAAAAACACAAAATGTTTCCTTAGTTGTACATACCACATATTGTCTTACTGAAGACAGGAAAAGAAAATCCTCATCCATTATCATGCCATAAAATAAATTTAACAGGCTCAGTGGTTTAAAGGCTTAGTCCCATGTAATTTAAGTGACTAATTGTCTAAATACGAATGAAACTTGCATGCATTTGGGATACTAGATCTCGCTTTCACATCACAAGACATTTTAACTGAACCATGGCAGAGGGCAAGTTGATCGATTTTTTTTCACATTTAAAATTTTCAAATTTCAAGATCAGAACTTCTTGTATTTTTTTGGTGAAACCATTTCTGCCATAGGAATGTTCCGATAGAATGGCTTACATTCCGAACGAATTCATCCCAATTCAGAATTGACCGAGCTTCAAGATGGAAAAATCTTTGTGATATTTTGACATTTTACTTTGTCTCCAATGTTGCGCATTATTAAAATAGTCTTGTATTAACGAGTTAGTGCTTTATGTATGCAATTATTAATGTACATTTCTAATATACAATTAAAAGATACAATTAAAAGAATCATATGATTGAATTTTTTCATGTCAAAAATGTGAAAAATTGATCACAGTTTAAAAACTTTTAACTCTAGGTATACGTAATACAAATGCTGATATTTAAGTAATAGGTTGGGTTTATTATTATTATTATCAGTGGCAAGGGCAAAAATCGCTGTCCAAAAAGTGGGGAGGATCTGTCCCACATACCCCTCCCCAGGATATATACCATTATAGACCCCTGTGTACTTAGGTACTGCGCTAAGATGACATGGTTAAGTGTTACATTGATACAATAAAGAGAAATACTGGTAAAGATTATTATTTAAGTATTTTAATTTCAATTTTTTCGAAGCAAAATGTGGGTGTAGGAGAGACAAATTATATAGGTGTCCATTCTATCCAAAAAGTGGCGGCACGTGTCCTACCCCTCTCCCTCACCACACCCCTTGATTTACGCCCATGATCAGTGGCAGATCTACGTATTAGCTCCAGAGGCCAGACACGCCACATATTTTTTGATTTTTTAAAAACTATTGTTATAATTTATTATTATTATTATTTATTTATTTAACGTTAAAGAATACGAGGATTCTTTGGGGCCCCTAAATGGATTTTCTGGATCGGCCATTAATCACAGAAAAAAAAAAAAAAAATTGGATAGCTGATTGAGGTTGAATGTAAATTTGCTAGTGTATATATATCTACAAGACTTGATAAAAACAAAAAGTTATTAACTAGTATTGATATAACTAATTCGAACATATTCACTTTCATAATCAAATCTTAACGTTGTCAGACGATCTAGGTTACAATGAAGATGATAACATACATGATCAGATCATAATATACTTGAATAGTGATTAATAAAATTAGTGTGAAATATCATTTGTGTAATAGTATTTTCCTGTTAATAAAATTAATAGATTTCTGAAATTTAAACTCTGTTTATTTACCAACATATTGCACAATTTTGAACCGTCTCAAATCGTTAGCTCTTTATTATATAAATAAATGAAGTACTGCGTGTGTTATAGTAAAACTATCAAAGTAGTATTATAAAAATAATATATTTTTAACCCTAATCATTTAAAATCCATTTAAGGAATGTTTCTTATTTATTTTAGATTCATCGGGGTAAGAACAAAAAAACAAACAAACAAAAACATCCGCAAACTGTGCGAATCGGCGAAGCCGTTCACACAAAAGAGACATTCCTTATAATTAAATTTGGGACATACATTTTTAGTAATTACACAAACAAGTTCATATTTTATTTATTTTGGGAAAGTATAGCAAAAATAACGCTTAAGAATACTAAAGAACAAATATTTTTAAATGACATCATATTTTTAAATGACGTCATAGTTCTTTCTCCGTTAACTTCTTAAACCTGGATGTTGACATCTGCCATCTTATTTGTGTATATAATATTTTATTGTACCTCCTATGCCGTTGAATTACGGCCAGAGTGAAAATAAAGTTCAGTTCAATGTTCTGGGGTATCGTTACGACGTGTGATTGGCTCGGGGTTGCATTCCATCTTATTTTCAATTTCTTTGATCCCATCCTCATTATTCGTTGATGCCATTAAGTCGTCGAAGTCGTAATCAAATATCTCAGAAAAGTCAAAATGTCTCCATGTCGAATCCAAATATCGTGTTGAGATCTCCAACGTTGAAATCAGCCATCTAAACCGTGTGCCCGTACGTACAAGTATATTTTTATTTTTTGGTCTAATATTAGTAATAACAAAATTTTATGGATTTGGTAGCCCACAGTATTATCTATATTATCTTTATTAAAAGAGTAGGCAAATTATTTATCATTTTAATACTATTGATTTTTTTAAAGACTTGGGGTCACCCGGTATAGTTTGTAAACACAGCTGTTAAAAAGAAGTTCATCGAGGAATAGACCGTACGCTGAGCTCGAAAAAGCGTCTCTAAACGAAGTTTCGTTCCACCTATCGCAGTACTAAAAAATCTCATCAGTTTCAAGTGGCTATAACTATATTACTCACATCCAAAAGTTTCCAAAGTTTTATCCTGCTGTTTTTTTTTAAATTAAACATCAAAAATAGGATCTATATACAGACGCGCATTACACATTTTGCCTACATAACCAGTTTACGTCACTATCAATAAAGCGTATGAATTATAAATCGAAAATTAATCGTTAAATGTACACTTTCTGTCAAATTATAGTGCCAGATATTCATTTCATTTTGATCAGAATATAAATTACTCTTGTTTACCAACACTAGCAGGTGTAATTTTACTGAATTAGCTGGTACTTAACAAAAGTGAAAACAGTTTTTTTCCAATGGTCAAGCTAAAAATAGCGCTATAAATAGGCCGAATACAATAAACACCACGTGCTCAGAATATTCCACGTGCTGGGAACTTGGCATTTCCGCATTCGAGATGTAGGCCGTACGCTGAGCTGAAATACGTGAAGTTTCGTTCCACCCATAGCTGCGCTAAAAAAATGTATCGTTAATATTAAATTCCTCCCCATTTTTTTTTTTTTTTTTTTTAAACCATTTTCCTAGTGGAAGGAATTGAAAACTAACCTCTTTTCCCCCAGTCCTATTCACTCATCACATTTGGACCCCCCCCCTTTCAGAAATCCTACCTCCGCGTGTGGGATGGGGGTGTAGAGTGCACATCTTCCAAAATATAGTACGATGGATCTGCCCCTAACATGATAGGTAATATAAGATATGTAATTTAAGATACTGTATTTAATTCCAATGCCTGTTCCAACTTACAGTGCTATGCTGGTTCATTTAGAAGGAGAAAAACAACACACATAGGTGCATAGGGTTTTTATTTTTCACCCAGTGGTCTATTACTGATATATCAAAGGTCGTGATATGTACTATCATTTTTTTTTGTAAGTTCATATAATAATAATAATAACAATAATAATAATAATAATAAATACTCTTTGCTGACAATTGAAAATACATGTAATACCATGGGTTATAAATACTGTATGTTTGACATATAATAGCTTCTGGGGTGCTACTCATACGCGTGAATTTGTTTTTAATTGTATTCCACATGCTTATCTTAATTCTGGTTTGTTTATTATTTATATGAATATTCTGCGGTCGATCGTCGTTTGGTGTTTAATAATAGAATTTCGGGGAATTCCTTTGTTGACTATTAATAGCGATTTATTTATAGCGAGCGATCTATTTATAGTTTGACCGTTATTTTTCATAACCCGTTAATTACCAGCGAATTCAGTAAGTTTACTCCTGCTAGTGTTTATAATTAAAACACTTTATATTCTGATCCACATGAAATTAATATTTGGCACTATAATTTGACAGAAATGGTTAAAATTTCATTTTTTGACATTTTGTAATCATACGCTTTGTTGACCGTTATTGCACATTGCGTGACGTAGATAATCGTTATGAGAGCAGAATAAGTAATGCGCGTCTGTATATAGATATCATTTTTTAATGTTTAATTAAAAGAAAAAGCAGAATTAAAATTTGGAAACTTTTGGATGTGAGTAATATAGTAATAACTACATAAGAAACTAATGTTTTTTAGTGCCGCGATGGGTGGAACGAAACTTCACGTTTTTCAGCTCAGCGTACGGCCTAATATAATTGACGTCCAATAGCTGATGATATGATACAAATCAATGTGCTCTAGAGGCGTCCTTAAATAAAACAAACTTTATTTATTTCCATACAAATTTTACATGTAGGCCCTACCGTTTAAATGTTACCAAGCACAAGCAGTGCCATAAAATAAATTGCGTCCATCTACTGGCCAGTCGAAACAATATTTTATGACGGAAACCACTCTCACACGTAGCGCCAATGTTTAATATTGAAGGGTAGTGGTGGTTGAAAGTTAAGTGCGACCTAAATGGGTGAGGGGGACGGACCCACCGGACCAACCCTCAGGATATGCCTATCAGTTGGCATATAATATATTCCTAACACGGAAGCAGTAAATATGGTCAAATCATTAATAGCAATTCTGCCCCTCGCCCATTGCAGCCAATCTACGAAACTCAATTTCCTTAACACAGATACCGGGCAACTCTCTTGTTCTATATGCTCAAGACCACTGACAAACTGATTTCATATTTAGTCAAATAGTTTGCCTTATTCCTCATATTAGCTTTTGGATACAAGCTAGTTTTATTTCCGTTAAGGAGCATGTCTTACTGAATAATACACACACGCACGCACGCACGCACGCACGCATACACAATGTGTATGGTGAAGACGGCATATGTGTCACAATTGCTATTATGTATGTATTCAGGGGATATTCTTACAGTGTGACGCATCAATGAGAAAAAAACACCTTATTTGTATCGTGCACAGACTTTTAAGAGAATCCTTTTGTAAGGTGACTTTAGCATTGCAATGACGTTAAACTATTCAGACTTTGTTAAGCCTAATTCAGACGTTTAATATATGCATAAAGGGGCTCAAATCACTACTTTGACAGTAGTTCATGTCTGTAGGCAATCAGTTTTGCCGAAAATAGCTAAGATTCGGTCCAGATCACAAGCAATATTTTGTTGTGAGTCTATCTCAGCTGTGAAAAACAGCAAATCCAGATAAGAAGGGATATTTAATTATAAGTTTATCTCACCTGAGAAAAACAGCAAATCCAGATAAGAAGGGATATTTAGTTATAAGTCTCTCTCACCTGAGAAATACAGCAAATCCATTTAAGAAGAGATATTTAGTTATAAATCTCTCTCACCTGGGGAAAAACAGCAAATCCAGTTAAGAAGGGATATTTAGTTATAAATCTTTCTAATCTGGGAAAAACAGCAAATCCAGTTAAGAAGGGATATTTAGTTATAAATCTCTCTCACCTGGGAAAAACAGCAAATCCAGTTAAGAAGCTCGTACTTGCAATCAGCTCCTGCTGTTTCATCTTGAATCGGGTATCTATATTTGACTGGTGTCAAACTATTTGTTGTTTAACGACAAACCAACACTTTGTTTATTCAGTCAACTTTCCTCTGACATATCTTAAACATCAAACAATTGATATGAAAATTTAGTGTCTGTGGATCACTGACATGGGTTTGTCCTTTATTAAAAACAACACATGCTAATCTATTCTGTATGTTACTATATCACAAACAACAAGTGTGATATATTCTGTATATAACCCACCCACCCAGAAAAAGCTATATTCTGTATATTTCTTTATTAATAACAACATGCATGTTCTGTTATACTTTGCTATATTAAAAACAACCTGATGATCTGTGAAATCCTAAACAATCAAAAAACATGATCCAGACCACCGAATTCCGTGATATGTTTTATTCACGTTAAATAAAAGGAAAATGCATCTGTGGACATCGCTTTGAAAGTAGTTAACCATTATTTCTTTGAATGTACATTGTTTGAGCAGCAAAGACAAATTCTTTTACATTCTCTAAACAGTTTTCAACCAGACAATTTGCAATTATTATTAAATGGAAAAAGATTATTAAATAAAGAAATATTTCAACATGTTCATAAATATATCAAATAAACAAAACGATTTAATTGATTAACTGATTAATATAATAATAATAATAATAATAATAATATCCAACACATTTTTCAAACGAATAAAGACGTGGCATCTTCAGATATTAAGTGAAAAAATATTAAATTAATCATAAATAAATATATTAATATATCATAAAACTTTTATTACTGTTTTGTTCCTTTTTTTCTTTTTTTTCTTTTCTTTCTTAATCTATATCTATCTCATATTTATACAACGAACGTTCTTACATTTTCTTCCTCTCTATTAGAATTTTTCAAAGTTAAATTTGAAAAAAAAATTGTTGTCTACATCACTACTACTATTATTATCCTTTTATATTATGTAATTAGGAGAGGGCCTCGTAAGTTGGTTAACTTGTTTTAATCAATCAATCAAGTTGACATGACGGTTTATTTGACTAGCTGAAAAGTAAAAATTAATAATCCTCTATTATAAAGATTTGTGTAGATTGCCAATTTAGATTGAAATATTTATGTAGAATATATTCAATAAATGAAATTTTGTCGCAAAAAAAAAAAGGCGCGGTAGATTATCGGGAAGGGAGGCAGGTACGGAATCAGGATTTCTGAACGGGGAGTCCAAATGTAATGGGTGAACAGGACTGGGTTAACTTTCACGTCCTTCCACTCGAAAAATATATATAAAAATTTTAAAAATACGAGAAAAGGAGGGTTCGACACCATGGACCCCCTCTGGATCTGCTACTGGGAGGCTATGTAAATATATGAATCTCGTATTAAACCCATAGTCCCACGGACTCTTGACCTAATTAATTTCCAAAAAAAGAATTAATTTTAAATATAAACATTTGATTTGTCCATAGAAATACTTCATTTAACTTCTTACATGACCACCGCATCACGATTATTATCAATAGTTTTGAAATAATAATGAATTATGCTCACGGACAAATATATCTTACACCTTAAACTCGACATGTAATTCCCCATACCATGGCTCAGGTAAAACGTCTTGCGTGATATAAAAGCGAGATCTAGTATGACAAATGCATATAAGTTTCATTCGTAATTAATATTTAGAACACAAAGACCCTTAAATTCCATGGGAGTATGCCTTTAAATTCCGTGGGACTATGGCTTTAAAGGTACAGCATCATAGTTACACGTGTCATTAACTATTCAATCTGAATAGGTGTGACGTATATAGTTCGAATCACGTGACGGGTATTCCCTCCATTAGACGTTCTTTTGAAACGTCCGAATATATTTGTGGCTGCTAAACATTTTAAATGTGAAAATAAATCGATCAACGCTGCATGGAATTCCCTATACCATAGTTCAGTTAAAAAAAGTCTTGCATGATATAAAACGAGATTTAGTATAACAAATACATGTAAGTTTCATTCGTAATCAATATTTAGACCACAAAGCTTTTGCAGAATTTTTTTTAACGTGATTAATATTATAAAAGTTGATTAAAATACGAGAAATAAAAACCTTTGTCAAAGTCTGCCTCACTAGAAAAAAGACCCAGTGGTGAAGAATAGAATGTATATACTCTGGTTTGACAAGAAATTATGCTCTCGTCAGTTTTAGATGGGAGGTATGGTTTGGCTCGATTTTATCTAAAAAGGTATCTGATCCAGACTGCTGTCATAGATCATCGATAAGTAGAGACACTAATCTTGCAAAAAAAATAACATGAGAATTTGCCAGTCGTGATGGTACCTGTTGGCCTAATTTGGTGTCCTGGCTCATTCACTAAAGCTATGCCAATGTAATGAGGTATGGTTCCTTTCCTTTCTAACTCTGGTGTGTTAAGTAGTGGACAGTGAGGTAGAATTTTGCTATTCATGAAATGAAATCATTAGTATACCTGAAAATGAAAGTAGTAACAGTAATAATACCGTGTTTACGTCATCCATCTTCATTGGACTAGACAATGTCTTGCACCAGCATATCCGTCATAGTTATAGTAAAAGGTTGCATAGCAACCTCCACATAAATAGGGCCTGGAAAAGAAAATGAAGGAGACTTATAAAATGTGTCATACTTACTAATTTTGTTCTATCATAAAAGCATACTTTATTGAAATGTAAATTGTTGCAAATCAATAGCGGATCCAGGGGATAATACTGGTAAAGATTATTATTTAAGCATTTTAATTTTAATGTTTCGAAGTAAAAAATGGCAATGATAATTATATAGGCATCCCACCTAACTAAAAATTATTTTTAAAAATTTATAAATGCACAGTTCAGCAAAACGATGATGGTATACTACATTTTAAGAGAGAAGTACTTACAAGGTACACTATTGAAAAACAAATTTATTATAGTAAATGTGAAATGGATAAAGTTGTCATTATAAATTGTCAGTGCGTCTTATTTGGGTGGCGTGTACTCACCTACAAAATAAAATTAGCGCCGTATGTTTAACATACTTTCATGAACGTAATATGAAAATAGCCGGACGTATGTCTGTTCCACGACAAATGTCGCAATTTGACTGTGAGAAATGTCCTAATCATTGAAAATGCCACACGACCTACGACAAATTTCATAAAGGTTTCAAGGACAAATGTCACACCGACAAACATCGCAACTCATTAACCACAAAATTTAATGTCATAATTAATGTTGACGGTTTTTGCCTTTTATCTTTCTTTTTTGCAGTTCTGGAGCTATACATATAGCTCAAATTAGAATCTCTTGTTTAATAGGATTGCGGTATCAGTCCCAGTCTAAAATGTTTGATTATTAGCGCAAACTTGGTTGTCTGAATTTTCGGTATCATATCGATGATACACTGTAAACACGCATGGACGTAAATTCCGGGAGGGGGACGGGGGGACACGTCCCCCCACTTTTTTGACGTGGAGGGACAACTATATAATTATTACCTCCCCCCCCCCCCCATTTTTGGCTTAGAAAAACTGAAAATTTCAGTGAAATTAAAATTGAAATGCCTAAATAATAATCTTTACCGGTATTTCTCTTTATTGTATCAATGTAACACTTAACCATGTCGTCTTAGCGC
>JAULBS010100592.1:0-16153 GCA_032355785.1 Symmetromphalus regularis
GGGGGGGGACAACAATTATTACCTTGGTTTCCTAGAAATCAAAAGGGCACCAAGGCAGTTTAGAGGACACATCATTGGCACAATGGCAAATGTGAGTTTCCTATGGGGCAAGTGAGAGGAAAAAAGGGCACTGCAATATTTGCCTTGGTTAGAAGTGAAATTGAGTGGGCATTGTGGCAAAATGACTGGGCAGCACGTCAAATGCCTCTGCATTGTTGAAATTCAACCCCTGAATGTCATTATAGTGATATTCTCTGTTAAAGAATATTCAAGTAAACTTCATTCATTTGTATCCTTGTCATCTTTATTTCAGCAGATTCATTCTAACAAGAATGACATGAATCAACTTGGTTAGTGATAAATGTTGGGTATTTAGTTTCAATTTGTTATTAATAAATTATTTATATTATATCAGAAACGTCGATCTGCAAGAAACACGAACAGAAAGAAGTACTTGGATGACGTTGACATCAACTTGTCAGATGAAGACGGCAATATTGATATTGAAGGCATTGATGGACCTCTCACAATGAAAATGGTATAGCCTTGTTTATCTTGCACATTATTTAAGCCACTATTATAATGAATTAAATCATTTTTAAATCATTAACTCCACTTTTGAAATGTATTGCTGTTATCCCCTAAAAACTGATTTTAGTCCTCTTACATAGGTTGTTTTAAATTATCGTATTTATTTCGCTAAACAGCAATGTTGCCTATAAGATATGGAGTGTTCTAAGGGAGATTTTTGCTTCCACTCATTAGTAAGATGGGGTGAAATTTTTGAGAATTCCTTTGAGCATATTGCTGCCGATGTTCACTGAAAAAATGTGTTAATTTTCATGCGTGGATA
The DNA here is from genome assembly GCA_032355785.1 of Symmetromphalus regularis. Classification (NCBI taxonomy): domain Eukaryota; kingdom Metazoa; phylum Mollusca; class Gastropoda; order Neomphalida; family Neomphalidae; genus Symmetromphalus; species Symmetromphalus regularis. Next base: position 854 of record JAULBS010100592.1, read on the forward strand.
GCCATGTTACTGAGTGATATTCAACACAAAATTGTGCATATATCTTTGTTTCAAGCAATAGGAGCGGAATCTAGCTCAAACGGTAGCGTGTCTGCCAGAGAACTGGTCGGTCTTTGGATCGATCCTTCTCAGTTGGCCCATTTGCAGTTTGGGCTATTTTCTGTTCCAGACAGTGGTTCACAACTGGTTTATCAAATGCCATGGTATGTGCTGTCCTGTCTATGGAACGGTGCATATAAAAGATCCCTTGCTGCTTATCGGAAGTAGTAGCCTATGTAGCGGCAGCGGGTTTCCTCTTAAGACATATGTCAGAATGACCATATATGACGTTCAGTATCCGATGATAAGATAAAAATCAATGTGCTCTAGAGGCGTTGTTAAATAAAACAAAACTTTATTATATAGAAAAACACTGGTGTAGTAAAAACAGTGTGTAGTCATCTTTAAGATGGACTAAATTAATGTCGGATTCAGTGCCTCTGATTTTTCTCACTGGGATCCTTGTCATTTGAAACTGAAGTAACCTCGAGGCCACCCATACGACTGTTAGTAATAGTATCCTATTCTCTATCGAAGTTTTCTTGCAGTGAACTGTGAAGGAGTAAAAGAAAGTAAAAATGTTTGATTTATTTGTATTTTATTGCCAGGAAAACCATGATGAAGATACGATTGTAGTGGAGAAGATTCTGGGTGTCAGAATGAGGAAGAGAGACAAGGAGGTCAGTAACAGCTATACTGTATGTTCGCTATTTAACACCCCTCCCTAATTAAACCCCTCTACAATGTGACTTAATTTTTCTACAATTTAAGCTATGTTAAAGGCGTAGTCGCACGTAATTTAAGGGGCTTTGTGGTCTAAATACTGATTGCGAATGAAACTTATATTTGTTATACTAGATCTCGTTTTCATATCGTGAAAGACATTTTAACTGAACCATGGTATAGGAAATTCCATGTAGAGTCGATCAATTTTTTTCACATTTAAAAATGTCTAATTTCATGATCGGAACTTGTGGGGTGAAATAAATTGGTACGAAATGTTTTTGCAGCATAAAAGTATTCAGAAGTTTCAAAATAATGGCTAACAGGGAAATACCAGTCACGTGACTTGAAATATTATAGGTGTCACCTTCAATGGAAAAAAAACGTAATTTTTTCCAATTTATTTGTCCGTAACCATAATTCATTATTATTTTAAAATATTGGTAATAAGTGAGAGACAGTGATTATGTAAGTAGTTGAATGCAGTATTTCTGTGGACAAATCAAATGTTTATATTTAAAATTAATTCTTTATTTGGAAGTTAATTATCTCACAGGTCCGTGGGAGATGCGTTTAAACACACACACATGCACACACACCCATTTGCAAAATCTAACACCATGAGGATGTTAAATAGGGAATATATGGTATATATACTTTTAGGTAAATTTTACATACGAAGTTGACCATAATAATCAGTGAAGAAAATTATAAATATGAATGTAATTTAAAAAAAAAATTATTTGTATTTTCAGGAAATTGAAGAGAATCCTGATGCACCAGAAGAAGAAGAAGAGTTCATAGTCAAGTACAAGAACTAGTAAGTCTGAATTTGTTATTGTTGCTATTCATGTTTATATTAAGCTTAACTTTAACACTTGCTGAATATATTTTTTATTTTTGTTTTGCGACACCACTAGGGCAAATTGATTTATTAATCATCAATTGATGGTCAAACATTTGGTTATTTTGACATGTAGTCAACTGTGAGTCAGCCTCCAATGGGTTTTGAACCACTGTCTTCAGCTTGAGAGTCCGATTTTCTACCGCTGGACCACCATGGCTCACATCCTTTAAGAATATAACTTTTCTGAAAATGTTTCTTATAACTTTTATTTGTGGTAAGGCCATACAAATATTTTTCCTGGGAAGGATAAGATACTGTTAATCTGTTTTATAATTTATTTATTTTCTCAGCTCCTACTTGCACTGTGAGTGGAAGACCATAGCTGAACTGGAGAAATGTGACAAGAGAATTAATACCAAGATAAAGCGATACCGAGTGAAACGTAACAACCTGATGATGATTAACATGGTAAGCATACATACATACAGTTGTGGACCACTGGTTGGAATGGAAAATAACCCAAACTGCAAATGGATCCACTGAGAAGGATAGATCCGACGACCTACCAGTTCACAGGCGGACTCTCCACCAATTGAGCCACATCCCGCTCTTTATTTGTTCAGGAATATTTATCACTATAATTATCAGGAATGCAATCAAGTGCACTTGACTGTATTTGAAATTGGAGATCATGGGGATGATACCTTTTGATGTAACTTTTGTTTCACAAATAATTTTCTTATAAAATGTTCTATCACTGAGAATCCATTAGTTTTTCAAATTCTGAAGTTATTACATTTTAAAATATTTTATAGTGAAACATAAATTTGTTATTGTTAAATCTGATTGTTTTCCTCCGCATTTATCCTGAATTATTTATTTGTTGCGTTTACCCTGAATTATTTATTTGTTGCGTTTACCCTGAATTATTTATTTGTTAAGCCTGAAGATGAGGAATATTTCAACCCCGACTATGTAGAAGTTGATCGCGTGCTGGAAGAGTCCGTTACCACCGACCCGATGACTGAGGACAAGATTATACACTACCTCGTGAAGTGGCGTGGTCTGTCGTACGAGGAGAGCACGTGGGAGTTACAGCAGGATGTCGACCCAAAGAAGGTTGCATTGTTTAACCAGTGGCGTATCCCACCCCCAGAGGAGGAACGAGTGGTCAGTGAATCTTTATAAATGTTTTTAAGAAATTGTACATAAAGACATATATGGGTTGAATTCAGGTGTCTATTTTCACCACGGCATTGAGTCATTTGCCATGCCACTGTGTCCTTTTACTGCAATGCCTTCTCAATTTCATGTCTATCGAAGGCAAATATTGCTGTGCCCTTTTTTTCACATTTGCCATTGTGCCCTCAAAATTGCCTTTGTGCCCTCTTGATTCATAGGGATCCAAGCCAATAATCGCCGTGGCCCCTAAATACCGAAATTCAACCCCTGTGAATTTCATGATGACATCACAGAATTTGCAGTCATAGCCCAAAAAGAAGTTTACATTTTAAAAATTATTTCTCCATTTATCCCAAAGCTATAATGCACAATTTTTGACTGCTTCTAATACTAAAGAAAAAAAATAGTTTGTAAAATTTAAAACACAATGTCTTCTTTAACTGCTTCCGAGTTTCCTTTAAATACATATGTCAGAATGACCATATGATTGACGTTCAATAGTCGATGATAAGATAAAAATCAATGTTCTCTAGAGGTGTCATTAAATAAAACAACTTTACTTCTTTTTTTCTACTGCTACATTAAACATAAAGCTGTTTGCTATTCTGAGAGAAAATACATTGTTATTAATAAAAGAGTAGCTTATGTGGCAAACAGTTTCTTCTTTAAACCATGGTTTTCACACTGTTACAACATAAAGTGCACGTCAATATATTTTTAACTGTTATTTATTTTTGGGGTTTTTTCCACAGCCTATCCTAATTTGATCTGAAAACTAATAATTTTTTTAAAGTCCTTACACTAGATTTAATTCAAAGTTAATTCAAATGTCTCCTGAAAATACCCTAAAATTGGTATATTTATTAAAGAATATTTTTTTCTTTGTTTACCAGGTTAAGGTTCGTCCAAAACCTAGTGACTGGAAGAAACTGGGTGAAAATCGTATTTACAAAGGAGGAAATGAGCTGCGTGACTATCAACAGGAGGGTGTTAATTGGCTGACATTCTGCTGGTTCAACGAGTAAGTTCTGCTTTGTGTATGATTTTTATGTTAACTGAACTATGGAAAATTAAACTTCTATTGGATGGTATTGTCAGACCTGTTTACTTTTATGATTTTGACGTAAAATGTACAATATTTAGGTATTGTTTTACGATTGCATGCCAGCCGGGTTGAAATTACGATTTATTTATTTGGTGGGGGGGGGGGGTCTTTTTTCAGTGAGGGTATTTCTTGCAGGAAGACAAAAAGGCATTCATTTCTTAATTTAGTCTATTTTTGTTGTTGATTGTACTGTTATTTAAACTGATTTTACTATTTTTCATTTTATAGGGTAAACAGGTCTATATTGTTAATAATAAAACATTTTCATTACAAGAGCATAATTTTTTTTGTAGTTTTATGTACACATTAACATATATTTGTCTTGCTGAGAATATGGATTTTTGCAAATCCTGTGTGGTTGTCATTGCCCTTCTATCTGCATATAGATGGATAAAAGATTTTTAAATATCGTCACACTCATAACCTAAGTGCCTAAGTAATTTTTTGGAGTTTTGAGAATACGGCAAAAAACTGCTGTAGTTATCGTCAAGTGGGTTAGGAAGTGCACAATGACTTAGGTATTTTTACAGGTTATGGCAGCTATCATAAGAATTTTGTTTGGCGGAAAATCTCAAAATGGCGGAAAAATTACTTAGGTTATGAGGGTAACAATATTGTGGCGTGTGGGGGAGTGGGGGATCCAGAGTTATGACCAAATTTTAATAGGGGAAAATAAATGATAGCTCGAAAATGGTTGGGTGTAAAGGTTGGTAGAGACCACCTAGATCTCCATTGGATCTACCTATGTTTACAGTAGCTTAAATTGAGTTTTACATTAAAAAAATTAGATTTGTGTTTTAGGCAACATTTAGAGTGAATATTAAATGCGTTAACAAAAGTTCACCTGTTAATGACATGTATTTGTGTTATTTTTCAGACAAAACTGTATATTAGCTGACGAAATGGGCCTTGGTAAAACGGTACAGAGTATAACATTCCTGGTACAGATGTATGAATATGGAATTAAGGCACCGTACTTAGTGGTGGCACCACTTTCCACCATCGCCAACTGGCATAGAGAATTTGAAACCTGGACAGATTTGAATGTCATCACGTATCATGGATCGTAAGTAAACCTACAGTAGTAAACAATAACCAACTGTGTTTAGAATTCACTTTGTATCTGTATGAACACCCCTTAAGCAGCTGTGTTTAGAATTCACTTTGTGTCTGTATGAACATACCTTAACCAGCTGTGTTTAGAATTCACTTTGTATCTGTATGAACACCCCTTAAGCAGCTGTGTTTAGAATTTGCTTTGTGTCTGTATGAACATACCTTAACCAGCTGTGTTTAGAATTTTCTTTGTATGAACAACCCTTAACCAGCTGTGTTTATAATTCTCTTTTCAGAACTGCAAGTCGACTGATGCTTCAGGAATATGAGATGTATTACAAAGATAGTGAGGTAAGTTTAATTACATACCATAGTTCCTTGTTTCCTTTTATTTAGCGATGCCTCTAGAGCACATTGATTTTTATTTCATCATCGGCTATTGGACGTCGATCATATGGTCATTCTGACATGTTTTAGAGGAAAGCTGCTGTTGCCACATAGGCTACTCTTTTCGATAAGCAGCAAGGGATTTTTTATATGCACTGTCCCACAGACAGGGCAGCACATACCACAGCCTTTGATGAACCAGTTGTGGACTACTGGTTGGAACGGAAAATAACCCAAACTGCAGATGGTTCCACTGAGAAGGATCGATCCGACGACCGACAGGTTCACAGACAGACACTACCATTTGAGCTAGATCTCACTCCCACTATAGTTCCTTTTACTCAATAGTTTAAACGTTAACTGATCCAGCTGTTTTGTAAGAATTCCAGAGGCACCAGTGTTTAACTATGTCAAGTTTTGTCAAATTTATGTCTCTTGTGAAATAATTTGACAATAAATAGCAACTCATTTAATATCCTCCATGTATTTCTAGACTGCAATGTTATTTGGATCACTACATTTTTCATTGTTTTTGCTATTTTAGGGGAAAAGAATCCCTGATGTCTATCGGTTCAATGCCCTGATCACAACATACGAGCTGATAATCACCGACTGGGAAGTCCTCAGTACTGTTGAATGGCGATGTATCATCATTGACGAGGCTCACAGACTCAAGAATAGGAACTGCAGGCTCATGGATGGATTGCGACAGTTCGACATCGTAAGTACTGGCTTTATCAAGTTAAGTATTGTCTTAATGACATTATTGGCAATTCCGTGGAGATTGCCGTAGAGATTTTCATTCTCCGTGGTACCGTTTTTTTGTCGCAGACTAAATTTTTTATTATTATTATTCAAAACAAAGTATACTTTATGCTAAAATTGCCGTTGAAAATGCCATGGACATTTTCTTAAATTCTGGGCACTGCAGGCGACATATCTAGACAGCGTCATGCAAATGCTTGAGTACTGAAGGTGACATATCTCGCCAAATGAACTGGCCCTTTAAAATGAGTATTTCCTGTTGCTTAAATGCATTATGGGAGGAGATGATGCAATACCTATATACAATTGCAAATGGTGGATTTTCGAAGCGATAGCACTTTATTGACCAAAATTTTCAGGGTGAAAGCGGATCTTTTTCATGAAGTTTCTCATAATGTGAATAGCAATGTCGATGTGGCGCTACACAGAGATTTTAAAGAGCTAATTGGAAATAAATATTAGTTTAGGGTTTACTGAAGATGAGGATTTTGATTCTGAATATCCGGAGCGATTAGCAAGAGAATTTTCAAATAAAATGTTTTAATGACACCAAGTGTGATGGCGAGAATATGGTGTTGAATGTGAACGATCTGACCATAAATACGAATTACCAAGTGTAGTTCACAGGTGTTTTTTTTTTTTTTTACACATTTCTAGACCGCTATCGTGCACCTTCCAAAAAGCCCTTCAAAACCCAAAAATAATATTAATTTATTCATACCTTTATATTATTTTAATGTTTTGTTAAGTTTTAAAGTAAAAACATTTGACCAAAATGAGATGCATCTCAAACTGATTTTTCTCAAAATTAATCCAGTTTTTTGGGGGAAGTAACTCTTAAAAGAAGTCAGTAAAGTTAAAGTAAAGTTTTGTTTTATTTTACAACGCCTCTAGAGCACATTTATTTTTATCTTATAATCGGCTATTGGACATCATACATATGGTCATTCTGACATATGTCTAGAGGAAACCCTCTGCCGCCACATAGGCTACTCCTTCCGATAAGCAGCAAGGGATCTTTTATATGCACCATCCCACAGACTGGACAGCACATATCACAGCCTTTGATAAACCAGTTGTGGAACAAGTGTTGGAATAGAAAATAGTCAATTCAGTATTCTAAAGGTTAATTGTAGGGATTGAGTTTAAAGGTTAATTGCAGGGATTGAGTTTAAAGGTTAATTGCAGGGATTGAGTTTATCAATTGATGTTTTCTTGTTTCAGGAACATCGAGTACTTCTGTCTGGCACCCCACTACAAAACAACACCGATGAACTGTTCTCATTGTTGAACTTCTTGGAACCAAAGAAATACAGCAACGCCCAGGCATTTATTGCTGATTTTGGAGACCTCAAAACTGAAGCACAAGTTGATGATCTCAAAAAGGTTTGTATGAAACGAAAATCAAATACACCATCTAATATCCATCTTTTACAGTCAAAAATATCATAAAAATTAATTGTCCATTACTGCTTTCACGGTTTATACTCGGGCGTCCAGTTTCTTGGCGAAATTTCTGATTTCAGCGAAAATTGAATTTCCACTTCCGTGGAAAAAAATACAGTCTGCAAAAAAAGATAAATACAAAAAGCAAATTTGAACTCATGCAAAAACTTGAGCAGACAACAGAAGGAGATGACATTTGGCCAGTATCGCATGAGATCTCGTCTGGAAGTTAGTGTGCAGTGTGTACCTAAAAACCAGTGTGAATTTAAACTGGGGTTTGGTCATGCCCCTGGACCCCTTTGTTTTCAGGGATTTTTCTTTTTTCTCATTGTATACTGCATGCGTTATTTTAACAAATACTGACAATTATTTTAACTTTTTTACCGATTTTTACAGACAATACAATTTGAGAATTTCATCATAACATTTTCATTTACCACACAAACTCTGATCCATGTTTAAACAAAAACTGTACTCTATAAAAAAAATGAGTAAAGATGACAGGGCATAATCCTGGACACCTTACTGTAGAATATTAAAATTATCAAATGAAAAATATATTTTATAACAGATTCTCAAACCCATGATGCTTCGAAGGTTGAAAGAAGATGTGGAGAAGAATTTGGCACCAAAAGAGGAAACAATTATCGAGGTATGTCATTGAGACTAGAATAAATTATGAGTGGTGATTATTGTATTTTATGTACCGTAAAATATGAAAATAAGGGAGCAGGTTGTAGCCCCAATGGTAATGTCCGCCTGTGAAACTGTCTGTCATCGGATCAATCCTTCTCAGTGGACACATTTGCAGTTTAGGCTATTTTCCGTTACAACCAGTGGTCCACAAATGGTTCATCAAAGACCTTGGTATGTGCTGTCCTGTCTGTGGTAAAGTGCATATAAAAGACTACTTGCTGCTTATTGGAAAGAGTAGCCTAATGGTGGCAGTGGGTTTCCTCTTAACATGTCAAAATGACCATATGATTGACGTCCAATAGCCGATGATAAGATAAAAATCTGTGTGCTCTAGAGGTATCGTTAAATAAAAAAACTTTAACATGAAAATTAATGCAAGTGATGGTGGTCAGACTAAAATGCGACATAAAATTAATGCAAGTGGCCTCCCTATGTACTGTAGTTTCTCCCTTTGGTACAGTAGTTTCTGAACAGCACACATTTGTACAGCAATCAGCAGGTAAAGCAATTCCCTAAAAGTAAAGTGTTTTATTTAACGACGCTTCTATAGCACATTGATTTTTTTATCTATCATCGGTTTTTAGACGTTAATCATATGGTTATTCTGACATATGTATTTAGAGGAAACCCACTGCCGCCACATAGGCTACTCTTTCCGATATGCACCATCCCACAGACAGGACAACACATACCACGGCCTTTGATGAACAAGTTGTGGACCACTGGTTGGAATGGAAAATAGTCAAAACGGCAAAGGGTCCAATGAGAAAGATCAATCCGACGACCGACCGGTTCACTGGCAGACACTCTACCGTTTGAGCTAGATTCCGCTCCGAACTAAGTGTTAATGCACTAATGAAAAAAATTAACACATTGTGTTATCATCGCATGTGGTTGGCAACTTACCAGACTAGTGGTAAATATTTTTAATCAGACTTATTACATACTCAATCCGTAAGTTGTATTTTGTATTGTTTTTTTAATCGTTTTTAATAAAATATGAGCTATGTCGTGTGCTGGTATTTTAATATCCATTAGTTTGGTTTGAAGGTCTTAGTTTGAAGTTCCCATGAAATATTCACAGCAGTTAGAAATAAATGCGTCTTTTTATTAATGTGAATAACGTGGAGTTACATTTTTCACATTAATATAATATCATGATTGCATTAATTTCAGGATCTACTATATTTTGCTAAATGCCTAACTGTATTTTAAACAAAATATTAATCGAAAGGGTTCTGTTAAAGAACGTGGAAAAATTTATAAAAATTCATCTTGAAAATATTTTGAAATAAAATTTTGACTTCAGGTTGAGTTGACGAACATACAGAAGAAGTATTATCGAGCCATTCTGGAGAAGAACTTTTCTTTTCTTGAGAAGAGTGGTTGCAACGTGCCTAGTCTGATGAACACCATGATGGAGCTTCGCAAGTGCTGTAATCACCCATACCTTGTCAACGGTAAATTTACTTTGATAATACAATAAATCATAATTTAAAAACAATAAAAAATCTAGTTGTTTAGTTCTAATAATGTTATTAGAGCTTTGCAAGTGCTGCAATCATCATTACCTTGTCAACAGTAAATTTACTTGATCATACAATAAAACGTAATTTAAAAATAAATATCTTGTTGTTTATCTCTAATAATATTGTTATTAGAGCTCCGGAAGTGCTGTAATCATCAATACCTTGTCAATAGTAAATTTATTTACTTTGATCATACAATAAAACATGATTTAAAACAATAAAAAATCTAGTTGTTTATCTCTAATAATATTGTTATTAGAGCTCCGGAAGTGCTGTAATCATTCATACCTTGTCAATAGTAAATTTATTTACTTTGATCATACAATAAATCATAATTTAAAAATAAACATCTAGTTGTTTATCTCTAATAATATTGTTATTCGAGCTCCAGAAGTGCTCCAATCATTCATACCATGTCAATGGTAAATTTCTTTACTTGGTCATACAATAAATCATAATTTAAAAACATTTATAAAATATAGTTGTTTAGCGCGAATAATATTTTATAATGCAACTTACCCTAACAAAAAGGTAGATAATCCTAATGTATTTAATCAAGATTTCATTAATTTTAGATGTTTTTGTTTTTGCAAACAGAAATGATCAAGGATGACCAAATGGAAATGTAACAGACTGACCAAATGTATGGTTTAGCAAAGACAGATACCAATTATCTGTTTTTTCTTTTGATAGATTATAGGTATGATGGGTTATGAAGTCAATATACTAGTAGTACGTTTGTTTTAAATATTTATAGAAGACTTGAGTTATTATGTAATGAGCTGATGACAGTAAGAACGTACATATTATTTAGGTGCTCGATTTCCATATGGTACGAGTGCAGTTTATAACATTGAAATTATGGGTACTGTACGGGTGCACTCGCATTCGCACACCTTAAAAACAAAGGGTTTTTTTTTGTGTGATTATTTAAATGTACGGGTGCGGTTGCATTTGCACACCTTAAAAACAAAGGTATTGTTTTTGTGTCATTATTTAAATGTTTCCTACTAGGTGCTGAGGAGAAGATTATGGATGACACGAGAGCCAAGTATGGTAACAACTTGGAGCAGTTCTCAATGGCCATTGTCCAGTCTTGTGGTAAGATGGTTCTACTTGATAAACTGCTACCCAAGCTGAAACAAGGTGGACACAAGATTCTCGTCTTCTCACAGATGATCCGTGTTCTCGACATCCTAGAAGATTATCTCATTCAGAAAAAGTAAGTTCTTTCTTTTTGTAAAGAATTTGGGATTTTTAAACAGTAGGTCACAAACTGAATTCATTTCACTGTTTCAGAACCAAAAGGGTGTAAGTTGGGATAGCAGAAAATGGAGAAAAGGGCCATAAACTGTTCTCACCTAGACACAAGTTTTATGTGGGATATCTTTTGATTTCAAGATAAATGTGGGATAGTTTCAGAAAACTACATACATCCTTTGTGCACCAGATGCATCTCACTTAGGGGTATTCAGTGATACCAGTAAGTGCCAAACCCAGACTTTAACCCTTTTGGTTCTGAAGTAGCGATTTCATCTTGAAGAATAGATTGTGAAATTCCTGTGGCTGAATACCAGTAATGGTATTGAATTAACAATCAGGTCTTTCCAACAATTAATGATGTAGCAATTAAATGATGCAGTTACAACCATTACATAAAGTCTTTCTATAATTTTGGAATATTTGGACTAGTGTTAAAAACTATTTCACGGATATGTAACTATTTTTAGGTATGCAGTTTTACTGTTATCGTCTTATCAGAAAACATGGTAAAATGGCAGATACTTGTATGAAAATAATAATTTTGTCCTTTTGATTGACATTTAATCAACTCCGTTTTTGATATTTTATTAGATAATTGGTGAGAATTGTTCGTGTAGAACAATAAGTTATTGAGATACTAAATATGGTAATATGCAACCCCTGTAATTAAGAAAATATCCATGGAGAATGAAAAACTTCAGATTGCCACAGGCTATTTCAGGGATTGAATATGTTACGGGAGCATGATCCAGCTCAAACGGTAGTGTGTCTGACTGTGAACCAGTCAGTCGTCGGATCGATCCTTCTCAGTGGACCCATTTGCAGTTTGGGCTATTTTCTGTTCCAACCAGTGGTTTATCAAAGGCCGTGGTATGTGCTGTCCTGTCTGTGGGACAGTGCATATAAAAGATCCATTGCTGCTTATTGGAAGGAGTAGCCTATGTGGCAGTAGCGGGTTTCCTCTAAAGACATGTCAGAATGACCATATGTATGACGTCCAATAGCTGATAAGATAAAAATCAATGTGTTCTAGAGGCGTCATTAAATAAAACAAACTTTACTTTGGTATACTAATGCACTAGATGTTACAACCCTCTGTTAGCTAGGTTCTGATCAATCCCGAGTGCTCCCAGTTTGTTGTAAACGAGGAAAAAGTCGATAATATTCAATGATGGCATCCAAGATGTTGTGCTAATGCACAATTTGATAACCCAGCATCGCGCAGTCACATAATGCACATTAATTTTTTTTAATGACATTCATTGCCTTTTACCATCTCCAGATTGTAAGGTTTTATGGTTGATCAATAAAGTGCTTTATTGTAAAAGTATATTATTTTGATGCCCTAATGTTAAATTAATAAGTAATAGAGTATACAGTTCATACTATGTATTTTCATTTAAAATATGTAATACTGACAAAGATAGCATGCTGCTCTTTTATTGTTCAGTATATATGAATGGTTGATGAAAATACATTGTATTGCAGGAGAGCAGTACCATATGACAGTTTACGCCCTTTGCCTCCAGTCTCAAATAACGGTAAGTACACCTGACATCACTACAAGTATTCAAAAATGAAGCACCCATTATGAACAGTATGCATGTGCATAATGCAAAAAACACCTGGGAATAGTTCAAACAGTGTCATGCTTTATAGCGATGATAACATCAGTTTTATTGTATTTAATATATAAAACTTGATTCAAGAAAAGATAGGAAAAATGTTTATCAAAAGGCTCAGAATGCATCTAGACCTACATGCGTCCTGAGTTTCAATATTTCCCCTGAATATCCCCCTCCCACCAGAAGGGTAAACTCCCTTCTTGTCATGGTCATCCCCAAAAACACCTTTGGTGAACTTAATGCTAGACATTTTTTGGCTACGCCCCTGGTATTCTATAGCTACATCTAATCACGCTATTTAACATCTGAATTAAGCAACCAAATTATCAACATCCAACTCTGAAATTACCGGCAGTAATCGACAATGCCGTGGAGGTTGCCACAGAGTTTTTCATTCTCAGCGGCACTTTTTTTTTTTGCCACATATTAACTCCTTTTATTTTTTCTGTGTCTATTTTTTTATTATTAAAAATAAAGTTTACTTTATGCTTAAATTGCCATGGAAAATGCTGTGGACACTATCTCTCCACAGCATTAATTTTGCTGTGGACATTTTCTTAATTGCAGGGGTTAAATATCTTTACCAAACTTGTCCTATTAAAATTTTATAACTTGCAATAAATCACCAAATTACCTTTTCGTCAATTTAATTTAATTTTTTTTAATTTTTTTTAAAAATAAATTAATAACTAACTTGCCTATTAAGCCTGCACTCAGTATCCAAATTACCATATTTCTAAACATTAAAAAATGTGGTTTAGTTAAAAGTTACTTTTACTTATATTTGTTAACAGAAACATGAAATCTTTCAGATCTACACTGTAAAACACATTTCATCATTTCTCAGCTGGTTTTACAGTATAATCTCAAACAAAATAAAATGTTACAAAAGTTGCTGATTGAATTCTCCCAATAGCTAGATTCACTATGTCACTATTAACTGACATAGTGAATTCTCCCAATAGTTAGATTCACTATGTCCCTTTTAACTGACACATCTTTGCAAAAAAATATAGCAACAATTCCAAATTGGGCATTTCAAATTAACCCCACACACGGCATAGCAAACGGGTATAGCAAATTAACCCCACACACAGTATAGCAGATTAACCCCACACACGGTATAGGAAACCGGTATAGCAAATTAACCCCACACATGGCATAGCAAACAGGTATAGCAAATTAACCCCACACACGGCATGGCAAACGGGTATAGCAAATTAACCCCACACATGACATAGCAAATGGGTATAGCAAATTAACCTCACACACGCATAGCAAATTAACCCCACACACAGCATAGCAAATGAGTATAGCAAATTAACCCCACACACGGCATAGCAAACGGGTATAGCAAATTAACACCACACACGGCATAGTAAACATGATGGAACTTTTTTAAAGCCACCACAAATTAACTACTCCTATTTGTACAATATATATAATATATTCAGGGGTTTACCTGGCTTTTATAAAAGAGGGGTCCCTGGGACTCACCTGTTTCTTTTCTGAGGGTCCCAACCTAAAATCTAAGGGTCCACAATTTAATCAAGAACTGCAGAAAACAGGTTTTGCATTAAGAAAAAAATATTTATTCTGTCTTTAATTTTTATCTGTTTTATATTGAATAAATGAATTCTTTTTTTATGGCACTAAAATGCCCTAGTACACCTTTCACCCCACCCACTATTGTTTATTTATGGCTGAGTCAATTATTTAACCAAAACAGTTTTGATATTTTATAGGGAGTCCAATGGAGTGCAGTGTCTCTGATTTTTGGGGGTCCATATGACCTTTTATTGCATCCTTTATGCAGGTTTTGCAAGTCTGGTAAATCCCTATATATACATACACAGAAAATATGTATATTTAAACAATATATATCACAAAGGAAGAATTAAAACCGTTAAATTAAATAAACATAACATAACACCTAGCTGATGAATATTAGTTTTACTTTGATCAACTATAAATAAATGTCACATAAACTTAAAATACACCTCACTGCAATATGGTGGGGAAATGACTGGTCGAACAGTCTCCTTACCTGCAGGAAGGTAACATTAAGTGTGTTAATACAGCCATTGGCCTCTGGTTGTGATAATGATCTTGAAGTATATATATTTATGTTTAAGGAAACATGTTTCAGCTAATTGATTTTGACACACTGATATCTTTTTTCACCCAGGCTGTTTACCATCAGTTGGAAATAAATCAAAACGCAAGAAGGTAAGATTGTGTATTTAAAACTTGTTAATATTTTTTTCATGAATGTTTTTTTTTTTTTTTATGTTTAAAGACTGTTTTATTTATGAGAGAGATGTACTAAGCAGGGCCGTAGGAACTACTTTGGTTGTGTGTGGGGGGAGTGGGATACTGATAGAAATTTCTTTGGAAGTGGGGGACACTATAACATATTTTGGTTACATTATTTATTTATTAAACAACCCCCTCCCCCCAGCATAAAAGTAAAGATCGGCTATTGGGGATCACATTACGGTTAATTAAAACATACATTTTTTCAAAAAATATATACAAACAAATCAATTATATCAAAACATATACACAATATATTAACGAAACAAAGATATTTTGGTTACAATGTACATATTAATATGTCAAAAAAAAAATTAAAGG
>JAULBS010100603.1:0-13635 GCA_032355785.1 Symmetromphalus regularis
AGTGGGTGTCTCAATATAAAATCAGTGGGTGTCTCAATATAAAATCAGTGGGTGTCTCAATATAAAATCAGTGGGTGTCTCAATATAAAATCAGTGGGTGGCCCCCTATATAAAATCATCGCTACACCAATGTGCGGTATAAAGAGGAGATAAATGTTTGTTTAACGACACCCAGCTCGTTGTTTATTCAGCGACTATTAGATGTTAATGTCGTAGTCTGGTGAATCCTCCACGGAACATGTTCTCATGCAACTAATGTCCAAGGTTATTGCGTCTTCCAGACGTTTTATTGTAGGAGTGAGATTCCCGCTCCAGTCTTAATGAGAGACCCGGTGTTCTTTCCCTTCTAGAGCTATATAAGTAAAGTTTGTTTTATTTAACGACGCCTCTAGAGCACATTGATTTTTTATCTTAACATCGGCTATTGGACGTCAATCATATGGTCATTCTGACATATGTATTTAGAGGAAACCTCCTGCTGCCGCCACATAGGCTACTCTTTCCGATAAGCAGCAAGGGGTCTTTTATATGTACCGTCCCAGAGACAGGACATCACATACCACGGCTTTTGATGAACCAGTTGTGGACCACCGGCTGGAACGGAAAATAGCCCAAACAGCAAATGGGTCCACTGAGAAGGATTAATCTGACGCGGATACGCTACCATTTGAGCTACATAGAAATTACAAAATGAGACCCCCTAGAATACCGATTATATTACAACTTGTAATACAATCTGTATTCTACCTGTTCGAGTTGTGTAATCTATTTATTACAGGTAAAAAAAAAAATTTTGGCAATTGAAAACATCGAAGAAAGAAAAAAAAGAAAAATAAATATACAAGGATACAACTTGTAATACAATCTGTATTCTACCTGTTCGAGTTGTGTAATCTATTTATTACACGTAAATTATTATTATTTTTTGCAATTGAAAACATCGAAGAAAGAAAAATAAATATACAAGGATACAACTTGTAATACAATCGGTATTCTACGGGTTCGGGTCGTGTAATCTATTTATTACACTTAAATTATTATTATATTTTGCAGTTGAAGAAAGCACAAAAATAAAAATAAATAAAGCGTAAGGATACAAAGTGCCGGCGCACTCCTTTCTACTGGCAAGTATACAAATATCCCATTCTGTGTAAAGCTTGTTACATTTGACACTCACTTTTTTCTGGTTCAGCAATGTTATCTGATAAAATGTTGACTGATGTTTGTAATCCTTCATTGAGACTCTTCAAAGAAAAGTACGAAACGATGGCTAAGATAAAATATTTTGTTAGCGATTCAGATTTTTTTATGTTACGTGTGTTACAATTCCATAGATTGAGCCAAATTACTGTCACTGTTCTCATTTATTTTGCAAGTGATTACGCAAAACAAAACAAAAACAACAAAAACCCAAGAAACGCGACTACAAACAAACAAAGAAACAAAATATTAATATTTGTACTGGTGTGTTCGTTGATTGGTTAGTTGGTTGGTTGGTTGTATTTATTTTCGTGCTTATAGCCAATTAAGTTTCAAGTACGCTGTCCTGGGCAAACAATTCAGCTGCTTGTGCTGTCTGTCCAGGACAGAGGTTAGTGTTAGTAGGAGACACGAAATCCGCTGCCGTCACTCTAATGCGGCTACTCTTATCGATAAACAGCAATGGATCTTTTATATGCACTATCCCACAGACAGGATACCACATACCACGGCCTTTGTTAAACCAGTAGTGGACCACTGGTCGGTGTATGTGGTATACACCTACCCACTGAGTCTTGCGGAGCACTCACTCTGGGTTGGAGCCGATACTGAGATTAAAAATCCCATACCTCGACTGAGATTTGATCCCAGTACCTACCAGCCACGAGTCCGATAGCTTAATCACTGCGCCACGGAGGCCTGCTATCGTTAAACAACCAATCCTTTCCTTTACTAGGGAGATGAAACTGGATACCGCAAATTGTTACCGAATGTTTACTTAAATCAAGAGCTTGCGTTGACGAATTTACGTTTGTTTAGAGAACAGGGAGACGCGAACGTTTTACACGTTGTTACTGCATCAGTGAATTTCACAAGATGTACCCTTGATGCCCATTTGGTCTAATTCGGCCCTATCTCTATATCCTGGTATCAATATTTCGTAGCAGTCACGTTACACGTCATTGCATCTCCTCTGCCACTGATTACTATCATTACAGATATTACACTGTTCCTTTAATTTTAAATTATGTTTGGATATCCACAGCTTATTTTAAACGGTATATTATCCCTATGAAAAGCCAGGTAGCACATTTGTGCCCATCACATCGAATTGGGTATTAAGTACTATTTTGGACAAATTGAGTTATGCAAATATTCATATTTCTTGGGCGATAAGCTCTATTTTGATACCACTCTCATATCTGTATTCCTTCTGGTGACCGAGATATCGCCATATACGTTCTGGATAATTGGCGAGTTTATGAAAAAGTAATTTTGAGAAAATTAAGGTTAAAAATTAATGTAGTCAAAGATGAAATTTCCTTAGTAACCAATTTTGGAAAACAGAGAACGGATTTAACACGGAGAAGCAGGCTCACGCCGGATATTGTTATTAAAATCCAGAACAACCGGTCCCACTGCATACAATTAGTCCCACTGTATACAACTAGTCCCACTGTATACAGCATAATATAAGGTTTTACTGTATGTGTTTTACCGTGCAAATTTTACTAAGATGCCCTCCCCCCCCCCCTTATCCACCCACCCCCTCCCGTTTACTCTCGTTTCACTTAGTAGTTTTTTTGTAATACAATTCTTTCAACATCTTCCATTGTTTTTAATGCTTGGGATAAGCCTACACTTGTTCGTCTTTTTCAGATAGAAAAGTAATTTTAAGTTATGTGATATTGAGTTATATAGCCAGTGAAAAGAATTGTCTTTAAGGCAAATCACGAAAAGAACGGATCATACGAATGGGATATAATGTCCGACCTTAATGCACTGTAAATAATCTTATTATTAAAATAGATGAAATATGAAGATTTTAATACAGTTTCCTCCAGTTTGCTATTAATTTAAGTCAAAATGATTCTGGCGGTCATTGCACTTATTTCGTTATTTTATTACAAACAGAAAAATTCCAATGAAAAATGCTTTCGTTGTTTAGACTTGGTTTACATCAATAAACAGACAATCACCAACTGAACTGGCAGATCTTCTACGGCTTTAGTCTGTCTGCTGGGCATTAATTCTGTGCATCAAACACGTTCTCACAAGTAGCAAGCGTTTAGAATTAATTAACTTCAATAGTTGTGTTGAATATTGCAACTTGGATTTTTTGGATTTGTTTGTTTGTTGTTCAGGTTATTTATTTGCCACAAATACACATTTTATGGGCATAATACATATTATAATTAACATAATATAATGTGCACATTGTGGGGAATGGTGAACGGAATCAATAGTAAGATATTAAATCATGCGTAATAACATTAGGACTGTTGTTCGAAAGATGGGTTTAGTGGAATTCTCATTGTTTAGGAAAATACGAATACGGATACGAGTATGAATAACGGTTTTGGAGTATCAATCATTTCACAGCATACATGTAGATATATTACATTATTTTATAGAAGAATACGGATACGAGTATGAATAACGGCTTTGGAGTATCAATCATTTCACAGCACACATGTAGATATATTACATTATTTTATAGAAGAATACGGATACGAGTATGAATAACGGTTTTGGAGTATCGATCATTTCACAGCACACATGTAGATATATTACATTATTTTATAGAAGAATACGGATACGAGTATGAATAACGGCTTTGGAGTATCGATCATTTCACAACACACATATAGATATATTACATTATTTTATAGAAGAATACGGATACGAGTATGAATAACGGCTTTGGAGTGTCGATCATTTCACAGCACACATATAGATATATTACATTATTTTATAGAAGAATACGGATACGAGTATGAATAACGGTTGTAAATAACTGAAATTATTACAAATTAAGTTTTTGACGTGTCTTATTATTGCTTGCAATAATTTAAAAGCTAGTTTTCAAATACATTTTATTTGGCAAACATTAATTTAATTAACACTTTGACTTTATTCAGTCCCACGATTCACTCTTTCTCTGACTGGATTTATTCGTGCAAAACCAATCTACCACGACTTGTATATCAAAAGCCGTGGTATGTGTTTTCATGTATCGTCTCTGTAGTGGGTTTCCTCTGAAGACTGAGTGTCGGAATTACTAGGGTCCGGTTGTTCAAAACGTGGGTTAGTGCTAACCATGAGTTAAGTGCCTAACCATCAGGGGCATACCCAGCCATTTTTTATGTGGATTCCAAATTTACAGTCGAACACCCAGGAATTTATGGTGAACTCTGGTGACTTTGAGAAATAATTTTACACCTATAAATAAACTTGGTAATCGCAAGTTTTAATGCGACAATTTGTAAAAATTAAAATGTCTGCAGATGTTTAAATTCAATAACCAATGATTAACACATGAAAGTGCCAACAAAACAAATAATGGTAATAAAAAAATATATATATATAAATAATACATGTAATAATAATAATAATTATAATAATAATAAAATACCCCACTATCTCCTAGAAAGAGATTTAATAGTAGTGACTGAAGGCAAGCTGTATTTTGTTAATACAGTTATTGAGTGCGCGGCTTTAGTTATATGTAGCCCGTGCGGTGGGTAGAAAGTAAAGTTTGTTTTATTAAACGACGCCTCTAGAACACATTGATTTATATCTTATCATCGGTTATTGGACATCAATCATTTGGTCATTCTGACATTTGTATTTAGAGGAAACCCGCTGCCGCCACTTAGGCTGCTCTTTGCGATAAGCAGCAAGGGGTCTTTTATATGCACCGTCCCACAGACAGGACAACACATACCACGGCCTTTGATGAACCAGTTGTGGATCGCAGGCTGGAACGGAAAATAGCCCAAACTGCAAATAGGTCCACTGAGAAGTATCAATCCGACGACCGACCAGTTCACAGGCAGACGAATTAATACACGTAGCACGGAATAACATGATGCAGCTTGCGAAATAAACCATAATATAGACACTTTGCTGTAAGAAGAAAACTGAATTAATACAAATTACACAGCTTGGGTATTAAACCATAAAATAGACACTTTGTAGTAAGAAGAAAACTGAATTAATACAAGTTACACAGAATAACATAATACAGCTTGGGTATTAAACCATAATATAGACACTTTGTAGTAAGATGAAAACTGAATTAACACATGTAGCACGGAATAACGCAGTACAGTTTGCGTATTAAACAATACAGACACTGTGTTGCAAGACGAAAACTGAATTAATATACGTAACAGGGAATAGCATAATACAGCCTGCGTATTAAACCATAATTACAGACATTTGGTAGTACGATAAATACTGAGTTTGTGCACAGCGGAAAGCGTGTATGAACAGTTAGCAAAAAGAAGCATATTAAAACGTTAATATGCCCACACATCAACATCAATTACATTATTAGAAGGTCTAATATGCCACCTGTCCATAATACAATAAAACAAGTATCCAATAAGTTATTTAAAAAGAATCAATCTGAAAGCCAGTGGGAGTGGCAAGGAAGCAATAAAAACGAAAAGAACGTTCCACCACTGACAAAAAGAAACAGTCTGGAACTTAGGAATGAAAGGAAAGAAAAGTGTGGTTAAAAGTGCCCGGAAATAATGTTAACAATTCGTTTTGAGTAGCACCAATATTTGATATGAATGTTCCCACGGACGAAATAGCATACACCACTAACAGGCATAGATATACCTGTTTTGATCAAGCTTATTATGTTCCGTTGTATAATTGGTACTGATACTTGATAATTCGAGTACCATAAGCAAGGGAGGGGGGTGGGCGATCATCTCCCCCGTCCAAATGTGTCCCCATCCCCCCAGGATTGAAACCATTAT
Source organism: Symmetromphalus regularis (assembly GCA_032355785.1). NCBI lineage: Eukaryota > Metazoa > Mollusca > Gastropoda > Neomphalida > Neomphalidae > Symmetromphalus > Symmetromphalus regularis. The sequence continues at coordinate 5,976 of JAULBS010100603.1, forward strand.
AGACCCCTGTGTACTTCGGTATATTTGCCCTAAGACCACATAGTTAAGTGTTACACTGATACAATAAAGAGAAATACTGATAAAGATTATTATTTAGGTATTTTTATTTCAAAAAAAGTGGGGCGGGGGGGGGAGGGTAATAATATAGGGATTCCCCTCTGTCCAACCACCCTCCTTGGATTTACGTCTGTGACCAAAGGTAAGGCTGTGTTAAGAACAGACCTGTCTTTCTGCAATCAAGTTTTCATATCTTATTATTTTAAGTTTTTTGCTTTAATTTAAATTTAATATTTCTGATGTCACGCTAAATATACGTATAACTGTTAACAAAACAGTCAAGAGTAGTCTTCATTGTTGTACAAAGACATGTGATAAATGTATTATATATGATTCGGTGTTAAAACATCTTTTCTCAAACGATATTCAAATAATATAACTGAATTCTCATAACGTGATTTTACAATTTTATGAGGACTGCCACTTCACCATGAGTTCTCAGTCGTTCTGGTATTTTTAATAATTCATTAAATATTTAACACGAAACACCAAATGTTCGAATGTAGCGACTAAGATCAGATACCTATTACACATATTAAGGAAAGGAAAGGATTGTTTGTTTAACGACACCCCAGCACATTGTTTATTTAGCGGCTGTTGGGTTTCTGACTTATAGTATTCTGTGACTCATGGTCTTTAGAGGAAACCAACTACCGATACATAGGCTACTCTTTCCGATTAACAATAAGGGATCTTTTATACGCGCTTTCCCGCAGACAAGGCCACGGAATTTGATAAAACTAGTTGTGAACCACTAGTTGGTGTAAGTGACTTACTCCTACCCACTGAGCCTTTATGGAACACTCACTCCGGGATGGAACTGGAATCTAGATTAAAAATCCCATGCCTCGACTCAGATTTGATCCTAGTACCGCGAGATCTTAACCATTGCGCCACTCAGGTCGGTCACAAATACTGACGACCTGAAACACTGGATACAGGTACAAAAAAAAATATATATATATTTTAAGCAATAAAATGCAAGGAATGTTTTTTTTAACAGGCAACATAAATCATGTTCATTTCTACAGCAGTCATTCTATGATAAAAGTTTTTATTTCATGTGACTTGTTACAGGTGAATTTCACCCAGTAGGCATAGACATGTATACTTCTTGGTAATCGATCACCTATCTGTTTGAAGTTTGCCGCCCATACGAATCGTGATGTAATTAAAGCATGTTTTGATGATAATTACGTAGGTGTTCATTTTTATCGGTTTGTCTGAAACAGGTAAATTAAGGTAAGTTACGTAATACGGCGTATCCTATTAATTTTTAATGTTTAAAAATGACATTTCCTGTTATGTTTTTGTTTTGTTTAACGACACCACGAGCACATTGATTTATTAATCATTGACTACTGGATGTCAAACATTTGGTTATTTTGACACGTAGTCAAAGTATGATCCCGCCTCCGATGGGTTTTGAACCACTGTCTTCAGCTTGAGAGTAATGTTTTCCTGTTTCATGCAGTCACTGTTAAAAGCATTACTAAATATTCAGTACTTGGTTAGTACGTTGTGATATCATCTTTATTAAACGAAAGGAAAGGATTGTTTGTTTAATGAGACCCTATCACATTATTTGATCAGGTGTCAAACCCACAGTGTTTTGTGACATATGGTTCCTGAAAGAAAATCGCCACTATCATATAGGGTACTCTTTTTGATTAGCAGAAAGGGGTATTTTGTATGTACTTTCCCACAAAAAGGAAAGAAAATACTACACACTTTGTTGCACCAGTCGTGGACCACTGCGTGGAATGAAAAATAGTTCGAGTTCACTGAAGATCAATCTCGTTTCAAGCAGACGTTCTTTCTCTGAGCTACATCCATTTTCTGTTTATTAAGCGAGGTATAGAAACAGTTATGATAAACAAGACATTCAAAACAATAGATTTATAGAAGTGGATAGTCTAACCTACTAATATATGATCTAAACTACTAAAAAGACTACCGCAAATTCAGGGGTTTACTGGATGTACGTGCTACAAAGAATAACATCCCACCAGTCACCTATAATTTATCCTGTAGGCTGTACATTTGCATAGTCAGTGATGCAGTACTACTATGGAGACTGCAAGGGTGACAATCGCTTCATAGAAGGGGGGGGGACGGAGCATCCCTCCTGTCCAAAAAGTGGGGAGATGTGTCCTCCCATCCCCCTCTAGACGCCTGTAATATATACACAAAGACCACATGGCTACGTTTTTCTTTGATATCATAAAAAGAGAAATACTGGAAAAGATTATTATTTAGGTATTTTAATTTCAATTTTTCGAAGCAAAACGTGGGAGAGGGAGATAATTATATAGGAATGCCCCTGTCCAAAAAGTGGGGGAATGGGTCCCACCCATACCCCAGGATTGATGCCAATGGCCGCCAACAAATTTATTAAATTTAATGAGATCTGCCCTTAATATTGCCATTAGCAGAAAGTTGGAGCATTACGTCTGATAATAAAAGTGCAGCAGAGAAAATCAAGGAAGGACGCCTCTAGGCGAATAGGAAGACATCAAGGAAATGCAGTAAGTTGCATCAGTGACTGTTTGCTATTAGCACTTTATCAAAGGTTATTGTACGGAAACAATCAATCACTTACATGCCCGAATCTTATGGAAATCATATCACATTGCATACATAATAAAATATAATTATTGTATAAAATCATGGTCGTTAATAGTCTGGGTGAAGTGGAATACATGTCGATTTGACTTCCATGGTATAATACGATGCTTATTATTGGACATTCACTACATTAGAGTGTGGTGCGTGCTATCGGTAGGGCAGGATACGCTCACCTTTTGCGAATACCTGGTGTCCTTACGTTTTTCAGTCATTCATAAATATAAGTACTCTCAATTTCGCTTATACTTCCTTGGACTCTAATTGTGCAGATATGCTATTTTGATATTAGTTTAGACATCTACATTGACATAAGTAACCAGCTTCTAGTAATGATAAATTCTTTTTACGATAAAATGACAGGGGCTGGGGTGGTTGATATAACCCTGGCACAAAGGTAGACATTTTTGCAGGGGGTGATCAAAATCAGAAAGAGCCACGCAAGCTACACATCGTGGATTTATAAAATGTTTGAAATAATGATCCCTGGTTTTCTATTCATTAGTTAATTTTATAAAAACAAGTAGAGCATTATAAATAATTTGATGACATTTACTATATATCCCCCCCCCCCCACACACACACACACACAAATACACATACCTCCTACACATGTGCCTGAACGCGAAACGTTTTAAACAACACTCGTTAAGTGTCACACTGTTTTGATTAAAGTATCAAACGATGTGTTAGGTTTTGTTTTGGCACTAGTAATAACGCGAGTTAATGGTTTCTGTTTGTTGTATTACAAGGTCTTAATAATGAGTTTGCATTGTGCTTTAGTTTATGTTTTTAGTAATAATCATAAATATTTGTTTTACAACGATTACTTCAAGAAACCATGTTGAGTAGAACTGGTTTTATCTAATGTTCTTAACCAATTCTGAAGATCGTCTCCCGACCGTGACAAAAACAAGATGTCGGCAGCTCATACTTAGAAGAAAACACGTATATGATTGTGACGTGTACTGGTTTTACGTGTATTTACTAGTTTAATGTGCTTATATCTAAAATGCTTCAGCTAACTCTGTGGACATGCACACCAGTTCTAATACAGTGATATAAACGATCTAAGACAAGACAATGTAATATAAAGAGGAGAGACCATTTTAACACCAAGTACATTGTTTAATCAGCGATTATTAGGTGTCTGCTCAGTTATTATATATGGCATTAAGTAAAGTTTCTTTTATTTAACGACGCCTCTAGAGCACAATGATTTTTATCTTATCATCGGCTATTGGACGTCAAACATATGGTTATTCTGACACATTTCTTTAGAGGAAATCCGCTGCCGTCATATACGCTACTCTTTCCGATAAACAGAATGTTTGTTTTTTTATAAGCACTTTCCCACGGACAGGACAACATATACCACAGCCTTTGATGAACCATTTGTGGACCATTGTTTGGAACGGAAAATAGCCCAGACTGCAAATGGGTCTACTGAAAAGGATCAATCCAATGACCGACCTCTTCACAGGGCGACTATAAATGACACATGCTCTATATAATAAACTCACTGTCACCACTCATAGAGTTTTATTAGCGCAAGACGTCTTATATACACTTTATAACGAACAGGATAGTACATACACAGTATTTGATGGATCAGTTGTGGGTCACTATCTGGAACCTGTTATTTCAACGCGTCGCAGTGAATCTTGTTTGTTTGATTGTAACAGCCGTGTCTCATTTTGTGTCAGCTATTTAATATATCTAATATATGAATGAGTAATCGAACGCTGAAAAAGAAGAACTGTCTGGAACGGGCAATATCTCACGATCTTACGACCTATCACGCTTAGGCCGGGAAATCTGTGTTGTTCGCGTGAATGCTCGTGAATGGGATAGGAGAGCATCTTGGTACAGAGATAATCAAATATATGTTAAAAATAGAAAGGTTGGGAACATATCCTTTCTCAACCCGTATGTTGGGAAATAATGTTACTTCGTATTTTTATCTTACTATATGATTATGAGTTACCTTTTGGTCAAAACAAGTGTCATCGACAGGGCAGGAACATTCCACCTTCGCGAATACTTGATATGAACCCTACTATCCAGGACCGGATTTATAGGGGGGCTCGGGAGCCACCCTAGACTAAGGACTTCATTTATAAAAATGTAATAATTATAAAACTAGTTCTATTCTTTCATTTTAGTTCATTTTTTATTTGTCATGTAATTTAATTTCTATGTTGAGGGGCCCCCGAACCTGAAGTGCTCCGGGCCCTCCAATGTCTAAATCTGGCCCTGCAACTATCATGACTGTTTTGACATACATTATAAGCTTTTTGTCAGTGATTCATCAGTGAATGTCGTGATGGTTTTTTCAGAGCTTTCCATAGATTGCGTTAATAGAGATACGACTTTTACGCAAACTTGTTATCATGTTCAAACAAAACCGTATCTATCTTCTATATCCAACGACACATAATGACTGAAGGTATATATAACCAGGCCCGTGCGCAGGATTTTCTTTAGGGGTGTGTGTTTGTGAGAATATCCATGTTTTATTTTCGTTTTTAACATTATTCTAGTAAATTAGTTTCAATCCAAATTTGCATTTAAGGACCTCGACAGATTTAGGGGGGGGGTGCGTGCGAACCCGTCGCACCCCCCCCCCCCTCCGCCCGCGTACGGGCCTGGTATAACCTACAAAATTAGATATTATAATCTATTCAAAACGAGAAAAGAGTTATCTTGTTCAAAACTCAATTTGTTTTTACAAGGCAGAAACCGATCTTGGTGAGTGTTCACCAATCAAAGTCAAAACATAATTATCATACTATGCAGACGTTAACGCGAAATTATCATCAAATATTACATATCGTGAAATTGTCTGTAAACAAAAATCCCCATTTATTAAATAATATTTATAAATTTTTGTATGTATTTCGAAATTTCTTTTAATCTGCATGCTAATCTGCATTTATTTGCCGCTTCATGTTAAACCTAATGGTGCCAGTCAAATCGCTATGTAGCGACTGCGTATGTTAGGCTATCCAGAACGCAAGGTTGTTGTATGCTAATGTATCATATTTACGTGATCTGACTTTAAACAAAATTGTGTAATAATTTATCTTGAATTCTACCATGCAACCCGTCATAATTGTCATTATCCACCAAGATTGGTACTTTGATTAAAAACGGTATATATATATATATAGCCCCGAAACAAGACATTTAATTGCAAGTTTGATACAGACCCTGATATTAACGGGATAGAGCCGGCATTTTACGATCCCGCAGTCATGACAGTTCGATAGGCCTCGGTAATACATTATTGAAGTGAATTGTCGATCTGTTTCCACACTGTAGTGGAATGACAGGTCTTGCGTGCTGTTCGTAATCAACCAGTATTAACATCATGCCAAACAGAAGAGTTTTTATGAAGAAAAGTTTAACAAGTAATAGAAGTAATGGAAACGGTAAATGTCAGCAAGTGAAAATAGGTAACACTTGAGCACACTATTTTAAAATGTTCTCTGTCCAACAATTGAAGTGTCATCCGTTTTGCAATAGACTAGAGGGTGAAGTTTTAGGCGGCTTGTTTGAAAATGATAATGCCGACGAATACTTTATTAACTGTGTAGGAATATATTATCAGTGATGTATTTATATAAACAATTTTGAAAGAAGTGCATTTAAATATGACACCCCCACCTAATTTTTTTTTTTTTTAATACATACATAATAAAATTTTAACGTGAAAGATGTTTTACCCATCAATGACTCCTACCCAAAGGGAAAAGTAATCCAATGACATAAAGTTTCGTGACCAAAATCGTATATCTGCCTAAAATAGTGTTCAAGGGGTTTGAATGTCACTTTTTTTTAACTCCAGAAAATAGCATGCATATCCTCGGACTAGTCACACATTTTTTCATAAAAAGTAGTGCCGCCCCTTCCCCCACCCAGGATTTTGATCAGGGTACAACCCTAATAAGGAAAATCGTGAGGGTCTGTACTCATAAATCACTGCAGTGATGATACCAAGTGTTTCGCGAAATCAGCACATCTTAACCCAACAGTGCCGCCGTTAGAATTCCAAAGACATGCACTGAACCACCTGTAATTGGTAAATCAATAGGTCGAAATTTACCGACTGATCAATACAGACGTGCAGACAACCACGTCCACTGGAATTCGTCTGTATTGTGACAATTATCATGACTACAGACACCATAAATAAGCGTATTACGCGCTCTATTGCGTAGTAACGACAACTTTCCGTTTTTTTCTTACAATAAGAGGTCTCAACGGAAGTCAGAGAAATTGCAAGGAAAGCAATTTGCCTTGTCCTTTGATCTCAGCAGACATCCAGCCTTCTTTGGACCAATTTGAAATCTCTGCAGATTTGGTTTTCTAAAACCTTCTTTGAAGATAATTTTTTTATTGGAATTTTCATATCAAGTTCCAATTTCCGAAATAATTGAAGAATGAATATTGACGCCGCCATTTGTAAAAATAGTGAACTTAACCTACAAAACAGCCTAGTTGTGATTTCTAAGATTATATAGTCGTTGTGTAGATATTTGTTTGCTCTAAAGATCTATATAGTGGGGCGTAGCCAGAGGGGAAAAAACGCCGAGACAAACCCAGACGCCGGAAGCTTGAACCAAGTGGATAATGAATATCAGATGGCCTATTATGAGGTAAAAACACACAAATCTTCAAAGATATATATTTGTTTCTATTGTACAATAAATTAAGTGGTAATTAAGGCGCGGATGCAGCATTTCGGAAGGGGGTGTCCAATGTGATGGGTGAATAGGACTGGGGAAAAAATATTTAATTTTTACGTCCTTCCATTCGGAAAATATATGTAAAAACATTTTTTTTTTTAAATAATCTAGAAAAGGGGAGGGTCCAGACGTTCTGGACCCTTTCCCCCACCCATCTGGATCCGCCACTGTAATTATCCTTCATACTATTATCAATATGGTGTATAGGGACACTTGAAATATTCATC
>JAULBS010100614.1:0-16147 GCA_032355785.1 Symmetromphalus regularis
GCTTATCTAACACAGAAAGGTTGTCCTTTAACACAAGTGGCTGCTTAATACAGTTCATTAGCTTATCTAACACAGAAAGGTTGTCCTTTAACACAAGTGGCTGCTTAATACAGTTCATTAGCTTATCTAACACAGAAAGGTTGTCCTTTAACACAAGTGGCTGCTTAATACAGTTCATTAGCTTATCTAACACAGAACGGTTGTCCTTTAACACAAGTGAATGCTTAATACAGTTCATTAGCTTATCTAACACAGAACAGTTGTCCTTTAACACAAGTGAATGCTTAATACAGATTGTAGATTCATTTAGGTAAAAAAACAAATTCTTATACAAATTCTACTTAATACAGGTTACTAGACCATGTAAACAAAAAGGTTGTCCTCTAAACTAAGTGGCTGCTTAATACAGGTTATAAGCTCAGGTAGACAGAAAGTCCCTTAAGACAAATGGCATACTGAATTAGCTCATAAGTAAATGTTGTCCATGTAGACTAGTGGTTGCAAAATACAGGTCATTATACTGAAGGTTAATATTGAAATAAATTAAATGACATCGGAGAAGAAAAAAGTGCCACTTTAAGACCTAGGATTGCTTATTTAAATTTGAGATAACCGAAGTGTGACCTCTTTTCAGATATGTATTTTTTTTAACGGCTGCGGTTGCTCATGCTTTACACATTAGCATAAAAATAGGATGTCCTATGCTGTTGTCATTTTCTGTCGTTATTTTTTATAATGTTGACAATAAACAGCTTCTTATACTTTTCTCTTCTCGCTTGAGTAGTCGGTGTTTTGTAAATGCGTAGTGAGATCATGGCTGGCTTTCAATATTCCGAATTAGTCCACAGGAAGTGAAAGATAAGCAGATCTAGATTTTTTGTTTGTCACCTGTGGTCATTATGGGTTGTTTTGTCTTTTAAGACAATGATCCTGAAAATACGAATTGGGTTTTTGATATGCTGAGGAAAAAAACTGTTATACTGTAGATTTTTTAAAATTAAAATAATGTAAACTAAAGTGACAGCAGAAAGTGTTTGATTGAAAAAGACCTCCCAGAAGTTTGATGTTGTGTTTAATGGTTGTCCATGAATTCAAGCAATAGTGTCAGCTTGCAGTTGGACAGGAATACAGTAAAATAATAGTAAATTATATACAAATATCTCAGTATATTGCACAATAAGATAGATTTTCATTAAAACAAAGTGTTTATTATATAAATAAGATTTCTTGGCCACAGGGTCACCTACTTAACTCGACAGTTTGGGTTCCAGTTACAGAAACTGTAGACCAATGGACATAAAATTTATACATCATGACATCCATGCTTGGAATTCAGTATTTCTCCAGTGGTAGGATATCAGATTCTCAAGCTGATGACAGTGGTTCAAAACCTGTTAGAGGCTGGCCCACACTTGACTATATGTCATTATTACCAAATGTTAGACATTCACTAGACTATGATTAATAAATCAATGTGCTCAAGTGATGTCGTTAAATAAACAAAAATATATATTAAAATCTCTCTGTACACAGCTTGGTTACTATGATAACGAAAATTAAGTGAATATAAAAATTATTAAATATCAAAAATCAGTTTTTGCACTTATTTCTGAAAATATTTTTGATGAAATTTTAATAACAATTTTACAATATTTCCTACACTTCTGTCCTTTTTTAACAATGCCATCTCAACTTAACTACTTTAAAATTCATTTTCAACTCTGCCTTCTTGTCTCGCACTGACAGAATATCTTTGCAATTTTAAGATGTTTTGTGTGGACTATGCATAATTTCAGTTTTCACTAGAGCCTAAAAATTAATAACCGCATCAGGTATTTTGTTAATCCAATCAAACCGACATATACTTTAACACAGTGACCCTAATTATCTTTTCTTAAACTTCTTAAACATCATTTACAATGAATATTGAATCTCTGTATAATTTTAAAAAAATAAAAAACAGTTATATTCATATCTTGTAACTTGAGTGAGGTTTAGAACAACATTTATTTATTGATAATTTATTTTAAAATTCTTACAAATAAACAGCTTGCATATGTGTTGGCTTCATTAAGTATCGCCATTTGACAATAAACCACCAGGGAAACAGATACCTAGGAAACGTGTAATTGGACACACTGTAGCCAGTAGTACATACTCGAAGTATACGACACTAAAACGTGATGACCTGATATTTATATTATGCTTGAACAGTTTTCATATGAATGGTGTACGTTGAATAAACAACAAAATAGCTCTTTGGCATTTTATATCCAGTTTTCTGTGTTAAGTAAACAAAATAGTTTACTAGTATCCTTGTTATTTCAATGGCTGTGGTATATGCTATCCAGTATGTGTAAAAGATCCCTTTCTGCTTAAAATAAAAATGTTGCATGGGTGGTAAAAGCAAAAAAGTTTGTTTTTAATGACGTCTCTAGAGCACATTGATTTTTATCTTATCATTGGCTATTGGTCGTCAATCATGTGGTCATTGTGACATATTTATTTTAGAAGAAACCTGCTGCTGCAACATAGGCTACTCTTTCCATTAAGCAGCAAGGGATCTTTTATATGCACTGTCCCACAGACAGGATGGCACATACCACAACCTTTGATGAACTAGTTGTGGATCATTGGTTGGAATGGAAAATAGCCCAAACTGCAAGCTTATTTTATATTCTGTTTTGCTTGACACATAGTAGTAGTTGACTGAAATATAAAAATCATTATTTATAGTGTTCAGAATTTTAGGGAGGGGGATCCAAATGTTGGTAGAGGACTCGCTGTACAAGTATTTAATGACAATAACCCTCCAATGGACCCATTTGATCCAGTTCTCATTCCAGCCAGTGGTCCATAACTGGTTTAACAAAGGCAGTGGAATTGCTGCCCTTGAGGAAAAGTGCATATAAAAGATTCCTTCTGCTAATCATAACCTATGCGGTGGTAGGTGGTTTCTTCTGAAGACCATATAAGGAAAGATTTGTTTAACGTTTTAACAAAGGCTGTGGAATTGCTGCCCTTGAGAAAAAGTGCATATAAAAGATTCCTTCTGCTAATCATAACCTATGCAGTGGTAGGTGGTTTCTTCTGAAGACCATACAAGGAAAGATTTGTTTAACGTTTTAACAAAGGCTGTGGAATTGCTGCCCTTGAGGAAAAGTGCATATAAAAGATTCCTTGCTGTTAATCAAAGTAGCCTATGAGGTGTTAGATGGTTTCCTATGAAGACTGTAAAAGGAAAGGTTTGTTTAATGACACCCCAGAACATTTGAAGACATAAGTCTCAGACATAAATTAACAGGCAAAAGAAAACATTTGAAGACTTAAGTCTCAGACATAAATTAACAGGCAAAAGAAAACCTTTGAAGACATAAGTCTCAGACATAAACTAACAGGCAAAAGAAAACATTTGAAGACTTAAGTCTCAGACATAAACTAACAGGCAAAAGAAAACATTTGAAGACATAAGTCTCAGACATAAACTAACTGGCAAAAGAAATGATACCAAAAATAAGAATAAAATATTTTTGACATATGGATATTTTGTTTAAGGCTTTTGCAGATTTAGCTTTCATCGCTGCTTAAATTAATTTATGGCATTTATGTCTACTGTACATCTGTTTTGCAAATACAAATGCTATTTCCACAGTTTTGTGTGCTTCCTCAAATTTATCATTAAATGATCTTTGGTATCATTTCTTTCGCCCATTAGCTTATTTTCATCATAATAGCCACTGAATAAACAGTTTCCTGGGGTGTCTTTAACAGACATATCCTAATATCCGATTTCGAGCATTTCTCACCTCTGAAAACCATCATAACATTGATAGTTATAGCTATGTGCAGCCTGCTTTCATTTCTATTAAAATTGACATCTAATTTATTTTTATGTTATACAAGTGGGTTGAACAATTTCCACATCTGTTGCAATACATAATCTCCCCAAACCTCACTCAGTCAGACATATCATATTTACTGAAATATCCATCATGCATACATGTTTGTATCAACTGAATAGTACAAAATTCATCCATATATCTTTCTACAGTGTGGTGTACTCGTGAAGTTCAGTTCTAAAGGTGAGATTTGTTAATTTAAACAATATACATACAGGGGTCAAGCTTCTGTATTTCGGGGACACAGCGATTATTCACTTGGATTCCTAGGAATCAAGAGGGCACAAAGCTAATTTTGAGGACATACATGTATGAGAGGCACAACGGCAAATGTGAGTTTCCTAAGTGGGAGAAAAGGGCATGGCAATATTTGTCTTCATTAGAAGTGAAATTCAGAGGGAATTGTGGCAAAGGGACAGGGCAGCATGGCAAATGCCTCAATGTCTTGGTGAAATTTGACCCCTGTAGATACATTATACGTGTTAGTATAGGTTTGCTTCTTCGTTTTCATACTTCTTTTCTTTATTTTTCTTCTATTTTGTTTTATTTCTGTTCATTTTTTGACAATCCAATTTAATACCCTGTGCAAGAGCAAATAAAAATAACATTTTGAAATGGTTGCAAGTTCAGATTATTTTGTTGTCATAAAACGTAAATTTTTTTAAACGTTGACATTCTGGAAATGACCACTACTAAAACAGTGCTATGGAAATATTGTCTTCACAGTGGTTCTCTTGGCATTTGTTGCATAAACATGTTTTCCAATTGTGAAATGTGATCCATTCTTTGTGTATGATGATGAAAGTTCTAAATCTGTATTCGCCAGGATTAAAACTAATGCTCATGACCTCACCTGAGATGAGTTGAAATCATAACGGATGAGTAAAATTTCACTTGATGCTAGTCTAGTTCCCTGGGCCAACACATTGTTTTCACAATTTCATGAAATTACAAATTCCATCGATAGTATATTACAGATGCCTGTTACTAAGTCGTACTTGTAAAATATAGATTTTTACTAGATTTTAATGATCAATTTCAATTCAAATGGCCTTGATCCCATCTCCCTGACTGTATGGTTTGAATATACCGATAAGATGTCAAACATTGTGAGGAATCCTTAACTACCAGTATATGCAGTGTTTAATCATTGTGTTATTTTACATTTAAATCATTAAAAAAAATTAATATTCATCTGTCTAGACATATAGTATTTGCATGATGTCTACCATTGTATAATGTCAATGTGTTCATATGTAAGTTGAGCTAAAAAATCATAAATAGTCAAACCTACTATAAAAATACACTATATGAATATCATAATAAACAATTTTTACCAAATCAGGGATTGAAATTAATGCTTGCCCTCCAAGAGATGAGTAAGATTTTAATGATGCTAATCCCCAGGGTCAGTAGATATTTTTCACAATATCAATTTCAAATTTTAATGATAGTATATTACAGTTGTCCATTACTCAGTTAAAGATATACTATAATATTCCTTGAACAGCTTCTTTACAGAGGTTTATCATCTAAGGATAAGTCTCAGATGTTGCATATCTGTTGATCATATGGTTTTTGCCAGTAATAGGGACTAGTGATGTTTATGTAAAGAGTAATAAGTTTTCTAGGCTACTAGTCCCCATGGCAGTTGGAAATATTTCTTAATTTTAACCTGTTCACTCTCCTTGGTGCTGTAGTGTTTGAAGAAATGACACATTGTACAAACTGAGGCTGACTGCAAAAAACAGTTATGACCAAAATAGTAGTTTATGGAAAAATTTATTTTAAAATTAAGTGTCATGTAAAATCAGAACACTTCTATACTTCACAGATTCTTCATTTATATATGCTGCCCTCAGTATTCAAAATGGCCTTTGATTCTTTGCTGATTCTAAGTTTGCCAAAATGGACATAACTATTTTTTCCAGTCAGCCCTCAAACTTTAACATGAAGAATACTGTTATTTGCAGGCCTCAGAGTTTGTGGCAATAACCACCACAGCCATCATAAAAGATAGACTTAACTGGTTTGCATGACATTGTACTGCCATCACAAAAATATATTATGCTTTATGGTCATTTCTCGAAATTGTCATCACAATCCTACAGTTAAAGTGCAATGACATTTCTGAATTTCAAGGGCTGTAGTTTACTCACATGCTTATTTATTTTGTTAATTAATCCAGTATGAAAGAAAATTTTGTTTTTCTTTTCATTTTTATTTATAAAATATTTATCTTCTGAAATGTGTTTTCTTGTGTGCGGGTTTTTTGTTTTGTTTTTGTCTTATATTAATTGTTTTCCTAAAGTTCAAAACATGAATTTCGTGATAGACTGATATGACATGATAGCTCACTTAACAATTTCATGATAAAAAAATGTCTGAAAACTGCTTATCCAAGGTCACTGACACCAAATGATGGCAGAAAACATTTGATCTAAGATCATTGACATCAAACACATGATTGCAAAAAACATTATGTTGCATAACTTGGCGACATTTTTGACAGCGGCTCATATTCCTAATCCACATAGACATATTGAGGATTATCTAGACTTTACATTCTTTGGTGGATGATAAGTTAAAATTGATTATAGATTATGAAAGTCACTTAAAGTTGATTGATGTGGCGCCCTCATTCCCTTGCCTCTGGACACAGTCATTGTCTGTTGAGTAGAGACATCAAAATAGTTCATTCTATTACAATAGGTTTAACACTGAGAAAAGTATATTGGTCTAAATTACCAAGATCAGTAAATTGGAGTACAACTCTGTCAAAATAAGGGTAGGACCTAGCAGGATTTGAACCCTTCCTACACACATTTTACCTGAAGATTGTACAATTGGTTTTGTGTCTTGTAAATTTACCTCCTTTCTCATAAATCTGTTTGTCAAATTATAATTTTTTTTAATTTTTTTTTCATAGAATTTTCTGTGCCTACATGTATTTTGAAGTTATAATATAGTGAAAAAAGGATAAAATAATGTGTATATTTATGTAGTAATTTGTTTGTGTTTTCTATAGTAATGTAAATGGGCTTGGAAAACTGCACAAATTACAAGAATTGTTTTTAAAAACAGAATCTACAGCTACTTATTTTTTTTCTTTAAACTTTAGTATAATTTTATGCTAATTAAAAAATGTGTGTTTTGCTTGTTTTTCTTCTAAAACTTGTATCAATTTTCCTGTAATTTGATCCAAATTAAATTTATTCATAAAAAATCGGTGTTTATGGGAAGAGAAAGATGTTATAGTTGCATACAATTTGACTTGATTCCAAGAGTTTCTGACTGTCTCGCCATAGTGATGACTAACTTTCTCACATTCAGTGAGGTAATGATAAAACCAACATGTAATTACCTGGCAGAACAGACCAGTACTTGACAGCTTACAACACTTCTTTGAAAACATCAAAAACAATTAAACTGACGTTAAAATCTTTATCAATAAATAACATTTACACATCTAACCACTTGGAGACTGTCTGCAACACTGGACATAACAATCTTGCTGTTTGGTAATGACTTGGAAAACTGATTGGAAAAAAGTCTGTAAAGTGGTTTCTTTTTGCACTGACACCTGATAATTTGAATTTTTTTTATCTTTATCAAAACACACCATTCGACCTTTGCTCCCAAGCTCGTGGAATCACAGGCTATTCCGGCTTCAGAATAAACTGGCTATCGGGCAATCTGTGTTTGTACAGAAGCTATCAATTCTAGTGGCAGACAAATTGAATATATCCCCATAGATAGCCTTTTTCTTTCGGGGGAATTTAAAAATATCTTGATTTGTTTTTAAACTATCATAAAACGTACACTTGTTGCATCAACATAAGTCAGCAATCTTGGCAACTGAATCTCAGTCTGTAGACGAGCAGACGGGAACCAGCAGACGACACAAACAGACGGAATGAAAAGTCGCAGACGGAATGAAACGTTCCAGACGTAGTGGTACCAATTTGTGAAGCGTATCTATGGGTGGGAACCTAGAGCTGACAGATTCTCTAGCCTGTACTTCACACGTAGCTTTTTCCCTTCAAATAGGTCCCACACACTTTACACTTTTGAAAATATCCAGAACCACGTTTCTGAAAATACTTAATTTCTATTTAGAGTTTTATCTGTAGTGTTTGAGAGAAGTTGAGCTCGAGGCGGTGTTTAGTCTCTTGGTACTTGCTCTGGTGATAAAGACACTTGGCCCTTGTTGGAGAGTCATTTGTTAACACACATCCCTTGATAGCGGGGACACTCAAAAAGGGAGAGCATTCTAAACAAGTTGGTTTTTTCTAATGTTTTTGTTAGGTTTTGTAAGCAAGGCGTGTTTTGATTTTCACCAATCGATGACAGATTAAGTGTTTACTTGTTCCTGTTGCTACTTGAATTGATTACAAACTTGAAAGCAGGTTAAGGTGGTAAAAGTAATTTAATTTCTAATTGGTTGAAGATTACAGTTTAAAGTACGAAATTGTCCTGAACTCTGTGTGAACGGAATAACAAAGAATGTCTTTTCTCCTCAAATTATTTGATTTATAGATTTAAAAAAAAAAAATTCTGGGGATATATTGAAATAAAATGACTAGAGTTGGTAAGAATTATTTTTTTAACTAATTTTGAATACTGAAAAAAAAAGAAATTAAAGAATTTTTTTTTTACGGTTGGTCTTTTTATACATATCCAAAAGGTCGTCATTTAGATAAAAAATTTTTTTTTATCTTTCCTTGCATTTCACCACATTGACATTATACAAAGGTAGACATCATGGAAATACCATACAGTATATCTAGACAGAAGAATATTTACATTTTATTATTATTTAAATGTAAAATAAACCTGTTATAAAACACTGCATAAAGTTACACATTTTTGACAATGTTAAACATCTTATTGGTAAAATCAAACCATACAGTCAGGGAGATGGGATCAAGGCCAGTGTATGGATGGAAATTGATCATAAAAATCTTGAAAATTCTATATTTTACAAGTATGAATAATGGCATCCATAATATATTATCCACTAAATTTGGGATTTCATGAAATAGTGAAAAAATCTGCTGGCCAAAGGGACTAGCATCATGTATGTCGACATTTTACAAGTTAGAATTTGGAGAGAGGTATAGTGTTTTAAAGAATTTGTACCAGTAAGAAAATGCTGATAATTATGAATGAGCTTCTAACTGATGAATGGCTGAAAATAGCTGGTAATGATACCATTGACAGAATGCACACCTTAAACTGACTATTACATCTATGTATAATGTTACCTACAGGGCACTATGTACTTTAAATTACCATGAATCATCTGTTTATTGTTTTCCTATTAATGACAAATAAGCTACTTTCTTTTTTTATGTTGTTTTTGCACATTTTTAAACTGACTATTAAATCTATTAAAATATTACCTACAGGGTTTATTTATTGTTGTTCTCTTAAAAGAAAACATACTTTCTAGTCAAAATGTTTTTTTTATTATTATATATTTTTTAAAGATTTAGGAAATTAATGTTAGGCAAAAATGCAAATTTTAATTAAATTCCATTAGTCCACAGCCTTTATAGTTGATACAATATTTAACAAATATTATTTGATACAAAATTAGCTAATTTGTTAGAAAATAAAGATAGTATTTAAAGGCATGAAGCTGCTTAATACAGGTGGTATTATAAGCAGGTTTATGCCACTGATTAAAACAAATTAAAGCATGTATTTGAGTTGAGTTGAAATGGCAATATTCTTTATTGTTTTTTCCTTGAGAAACACCTGTTGAGTTAGCAATGTGTGTATACTGTTGCCTGGATCTTTGTAACAAATATTGTAACTCAATCCACCTCTACTATTTTGGAGGTCCGACCCGAACTATCATTTTTCTTATCTTCCTGAATCTTGCTTCTCATTGGCTAACCACAGATAATCACCCACCTGATTGGCCATCTTCATTAGGCTTGTATCAGAAAGTTGTAAACGATATGCAATTGTTAATGATTACGTGCGACACTCCAGCCTGATTGCTTCTGCACAGCCCGATCGTTTGCCTTAGACAGATTATGAGGTTCACTGAAGATAAACCCAGGTGGATAATCCCTTAATTGGCGATCAGCTGATAACCGTCGCTTGCGATAACTGTCAGCTTTGATGTGTGCAGGTCTACCTCGACTCGTGCATTCAGCGACAAGTATCGTTTTAAACCGTTGTAAGAAATATGGCTGTCTGCATGGCGAGCTGTGAATACAGTCGTAATGCAGATAATTATATGTTGAAGCAATGTACTGTAGTTCCCATGTGATGCCCGGCCCAATTTGCTGCACAAGTTGGTGGACTTTATGAAAGAAGTCTTTGTAATATAATGAATATGATGCAAGCCACTGACATGGTCCTAAAAGTACGTGCATTATGATACCCTATGCGTCATAAGTGGGGTACCCCTTAATTCAGTTTTGTTACCTTTTTTCTTCTTTTTTTTTACAAGATTAAATGTAATTTAGCTTCTTACAGCAAAATGTGACACTTTATGTGGTTTTAAAGAAAATAACCCAAACTGTACAAAAAATATATAAAACCAAATAAATTTTAAAATATTTGTTTCAAGCTAAAAGTATCCTTTTTTTTAGCAAAATAAGAAATATTTTACAAAAAAATATATATACTTAGAAATATGTTGTACATTTTAATATAACTTTAAAACAAAAAAAAACAGAATTGTAAAAAACAAAATGTTTATTTGACAAATTATTAAAGGTAGTAAGTTTTCAAAGCAAAATCTTCAAAAGTTTTACATTTTGAGAAAAAAATGTAGACCATTCTAAAACATATTTATTGATTATCCTCAGTTAAAAGCATATCACCTTTATGAGTGAAGAGTTGCTGTCAATTTTATCATCAAGTCAGAATTTAAATACAATTATATTCCTATACTGGGCTAATTAGGTAAATTCTAATTTTGTACCGTTGTTGTACAAATCTGATTGTACAGTGATGTACCAATTTGATTGTACAGTGTTGTATCAAACTGGGAAAACTGATGAATAAGCACATTAAATTGGGAAAAGTACCTTATAGTCACTGATCAAACATTGTACAGGTGTTTTTAAATAAACATGCAATTCATTATTAATATTACTAAAGTGTTTGATAAAACAATCTTAGGGATCATCCATTTTTTTCTTCGTTTTTGCAAACGTACAAAACATACTTTAGAGGGGAGGGGGTTAAAGGGACATGTACACTTTTCAAAATAATAAAAAATTACAATAAACTCAGCAGCGAAATCATCAGTTATTCCTTTTCACTCTGTTTGCTTTGGGGGGAGGGAGGGGGTTTGGAAAAACAGTGTTTGTATGCTCATGAAAATGATGAAATAAAATAATCACCCCATAAGTATCGGTTAGAATTCACTTTTGTCGGTGTTCAGGAACGTATGTAAACATTTTTGTGAAAGGGTGCAATTTTTACATATGTGGGTCTGATGTTATGGTATTAGAAATGTTGTGATTGTATGATTGTTTAATGAAAGGGTGCAATTTTTACATATGTCGGTCTGTTGTTATGGTATTAGAAATGTTGTGATTGTATGATTGTTTAATGAAAGGGTGCAATTTTTACATATGTTGGTCTGTTGTTATGGTATTAGAAATGTTGTGATTGTATAATTGTTTAATGACTCCATAGCACAAATAGTATCAGAAAGAAAAACATCACAGAATACCATTATAATTCAAATTGATGTAAGTACACTTTATTTTTGTTATCTGGTTTGCATCCTATCATCGATGGAGCCTTCTATTTATTTCACTTCTTTAAGTGACCTCAAGGACCTTCAAACTCGTCCCAATTCCTACAAAATAACCCAAGCATTGTATTTTAGCCATAAGTAAATTTAAGATGTATAGAGTGACCACAAGTCATGAAGTATTAAACAACCATAAGCTGAAGCTTAGGTTGGTAAATGCCGAACAGGAAGCCGGTAATCCGCAGTATGATTCCTTAACTTATGATAATATAGAGATTCTTGCCGCAGCTTTCAGAATTTACTTGCACCACAGAGGGCAGTCTGAGTGCTCGGAACATCGAATGTATCATTTGAAAAATGTGCGCAGGTTTGATTTCCCACCTCGAAGACAAACAGTCCGCATCCAGGTTTTCTGTTTGGATTTTGACGCTGCTTGTATAAACTGTTAGATGGTTTGCCTGAGCAATTAAAGCTTTATTTGTCTTTCCTTTGTCTGCAACATTCCGTAGATGCTTGTCTGCGATGTGCCGTATGCTAGGCTTTTTGTCAAAGATGTTGTCTGCTCGAGACTCATCACAGTACACCATGTTGGTCCCTGCAAATATGACAAGGGTATCAGACCAATGGAAATGCTTGTAAGGATTTGAGATTTAATTGGACAGTATGTGTTAAGATGCAATGTTTTTGGATTAATGAATGCATGTAGTTATACTTATTATTTCTGTTTGGACTTTGAATTTTTGGTTTAAGCTGTGCTGTAGAAACAGTTATATAGAAATAGAAAAGAATACAGTTTATTTTCATGACAACTGTTTTAAATAGTAATAAAGTGGTGTGTCCAATACATCATGCTCTCCATTTACCTATCTTGTTTTCAAAATAGATATTTAATTGCAATGAATGTAACTAGATC
Organism: Symmetromphalus regularis; assembly: GCA_032355785.1. Taxonomy (NCBI): domain Eukaryota; kingdom Metazoa; phylum Mollusca; class Gastropoda; order Neomphalida; family Neomphalidae; genus Symmetromphalus; species Symmetromphalus regularis. Next base: position 12,542 of record JAULBS010100614.1, read on the forward strand.
TTAATTTAGTGATTTAGTAATCTGGATTAAGAATTTTACCATATTGAAGAATAACAAATTTGTCCATGAATGGCCATTTTGCCATATCTTTATTTGATAATTTTAAAAAACTAGATTTAATTTAATATATGTTTTGAATAAACAAACATTATTTTCCTTTTGCACAGATTACTAAGTAGCCATTAATGTCTGTTTTAATTGGGTGAGTGATTAAAAGGTGATTAAAATTTAATCTGGAGTATTAAGAGTTAAGAGATAAGAAAATATTTAGCAGCAAGTCGCAGCGTATCCTTTATATAGACATTCCAACTGATGGGACATCACATACCACTGTTTTTATTCAACTAATCATGGAATATCAGTAGTAGTTTTGTTTTTCTATATCAGGTGGAAAAAATACTAACAGCTGTGCTATATTCATTTATAGTTACAGGAAGTTGTAAAACTTGGAAGATGTTTTTCTCTCTGCTTCCGATTAAATATTTCATTTTAATGAACATGTTCTTGCAATATTTTCTATCGTAAAAGTTTTTTATCTGTGAGTATTACAGAATTGACCTGGTGAGTTCAGATTAGGGGTAGATGCGATAAGACGATGAGGATGTTGAGTATCAGGCGGATCTGTGTTGACTTGCATGTTTAGGAAATAACCTGTAGGGAGGGTGGGGATTTTCCAGCCCTTATCAAGTAGGTGACAGTGTGGAGAGGATCTTCTTAGCCAGTCTGTCATCTTCGGCTACTGTTTACCCAGTTATCACGGCCCAGATAACCCTCCCATGGTCTACACCCAGGCTCTGGTTAGCATCCAGTCATGTAAGTGACATGAGGACAACAGTATTCATTACATTCAGAACTGGGATGTAGCTCACAGGAAGAGGGGACATAGCTCACAGGAAGAGGGGACATAGCTCACAGGATGAGCATCATATAGCTCACAGGAAGGGGGACATTGCTCACAGGAAGAGGGGACATAACTCACAGGAATAGGGGATATAACTTACTCGAAGAGTGTCTGGCTTAAGTGTGATTGGTCGTTTGATCAATTCTCCCATTTAGCCTGTTTTTATTCCATTTAGTGGTCTAAGACTGGTGTAACAAAGGTCATGTTATGTGCTGTTCTGTCTGTTGGATAGTGCATATAAAATATCCCTTGCTGCTAATCATAAAGAGTAACTTAAGTGGTGTAAAATAATTGTTTTTAAAGACTGTTAAAATTTAAATAAAATTTTGTTCTAATTTAATTGAAATATTAAATAGCATGCATTTTAGATGTGCAGTTGTATTTTTGGAAAGTTCAAGTTAAAATTTAAATGAAAAGTTGGTTCTAATTTAATTGAAACATCTGTTGTTTAGCAATGATAGCATAGGTTTCGTGGTAAAATGAAGGAGTAGCTATCAATGCTTTATAATAGTGGCATCCATCTTTGTCTTCTATTTGGCAATGGTTTATGACACCTTGGTGACAGGGACGCCACATTGCCTCACTTTGATTAATTGTGTATGATTCAAAAACCTGAACTGTTGGTCAGTTGGTGTGAGCGTGTCAGTGTATGAGATGACAACACGTTTAAAAATTGCTTGTTTTCCACGAATGATGTCATTGCAGGAAAACTATGAATAAATGAAGCATATATATTTATGTGTCACTCAAAATAACAAGAGGTCATTCTGGTACATTTTGATATATAAGTTTGCATATACATCTGTTCATATTGGGAATAATAAGTGCTATCTTGTATTGGGAATATGCATTTAAAACACTAATCCAAAAGATTAGCCAATTTTGTGGAAGCATGTTTTTTCCTTAGACCATATGTATGAAAAATAGTTTGTGACCTAGTTTTGTTTCATGATTGTCCTGTAATGGGCAAAAGACAAGGAGTCTCAGAGATCCAGAGATAACTTTCTAGCTGAAGACAGCGGTTCGAAACCCATTAGAGGCTGGCTCACATATGATTGAATTTTCAAATGTTTTACTTCCGATAGCCAGTGATTAATAAATGATTGTGCTTTAGTACTTGTTTATGTGGCCAGTGAATATGAATTGACACCCCAGCATAAAATCATAACAATCAACTATAGGGCATCATTCAAAGATTTATACAAATTAAAATCAGTGTAAATTACTAATAAAATTAATCCATGGTTCAAAGTGTTCAAATAAAATTTGTTATTTTAAAGTATATATAAATTTAAAAAACATAAAATAAAATTTAGCAAAAAAAATCTGTTGCTTTAAGATACATGTACCTTTAAAATAAGACGTGGGTGGATTGTTTGGACAGAAAGAAAATTTAAAAACATGGACAATGTTTTTTGCTGATCCAGAAAAATCTTCATTTTTTTTTTTTTTTGCTCTTCGAATGAGCACACAGAAAGCGGTTGATTTAACTGTGTACTACGGTTGGCTTTCCACACAAGGTAAAAGTCAGTTTGACTAAGTATACAAAAAAAAAATATTTTTATATTTAAAAGCCTGCATTAGTACCTGTTTATGTGGACAGTGAATATGAATTGACCCTCCAGCACAAAAAAAAGAACAATTACTGGGCATTATTCAAAAATTTACACAAAATAAAATCAGTGTAAATTGTTGATAAAATTATTCCATGGTTAAAAGTGTTCAAATAAAATCTGTTATTTTAAAGTGTATATAAATTTGAAAAGCATATAAATAAAAAAATTAAATTAAATTTATGTTAAAATAATTTGCCTTCAATTATCTTAAAATAAGACGTGGGTGGATTGTTTGGACAGAACGAAAATTCAAAAACATGGATAATTTTTTTGTTTTTTGCTGATCCAGCAAAAATCCTCATTTTCATTTTTTTTTTTTTGGCCTGCTTCGAATGAGCACACAGAAAGCGGTTGATTTAACTGCGTACTACGGTTGGCTTGCTCACGGGCCAGCCATTCATTGCGTTCTTATTGACAGTCTTCTTTATGCGCTTGTGAGCCGAATAATAATGAGCACACTCAGTTACATTCACCTGATGCGATCCACTTCAGTGGGCTTACAACTTTTCAAGTAGAGTTTGTAAAGAATCGGATACAATAGCAGCTTCCGAAAAGAAAAAAAACCAACATAATGAATACTGAACAGCTGACTTTGTTGCACGACCTCTGATTCAAGTAAAGTTTGACCCCAGAGTGTCAGATTTTGTCAAATGAAAGGTCTGGTTTTGCTCACCTCTTGTTACATTTGAGGTAGATAATAAAATGCATGGATGGGGATTTTTAAAGGAAAAAGAAAGAGCAAAATGACTAAATTATGGAAGATAACATTTGTGTTATTATTTATGATTTTTCACGTTTATGTTTAATACAGTAGTACTCATGCATAAAATGGAGAAGCTCTACTCATTAATTATATTTTGGAAAAGAAAAATAGTTTATGGATATACGTTTGATATATAAGACACATTTTAAATTTTTATAAAATGCATATCCATATTTTTGCTGTACCGGCCTCCGTGGCGCAATCTCAGTTGATGCATGATATTTTTAATCTCAGCATTAGCTCCAACCCAGAGTGAGTGCTCTGCAAGGCTCAGTGGGTAGGTGTATACCACTTACACCAACCAGTGGTCCACAACTGGTTTAACA
>JAULBS010100625.1:0-16147 GCA_032355785.1 Symmetromphalus regularis
ACTAATATTTCTCTTTATTGTATCAATGTAACACTTTCCCATGTTGTCTTAGCGCAAATATGGTCATACTGAAGTACACAAGGGGTCTATAATGGCGTCAAACCTGGGGGGGGGGGACGGGAAGACAGTGGGATGGTCCATCCCTCCACTTTTTGAACAGGGGGGATGTTCCATACCCCCACTTTTAGGAACAGATTTTCGCCCTTGCCACTCTCCCTGACTGTCCCCCCCCCAACTTCCAGAATGCCCCCTGCACCACACCATTCCCCCACTTCCAGGAAGCAATTGTTACCCTTGTTCTCAAATGTCTAAGAAATAATCTTGTTGAGTCAGAATGAAATGACTGTTGAAAAATATGTCTAACCCAGGCATCAGCAAATAACACAACTTGTAGATATACCTGGACAAGTGTTTGTAGCTGACTTGTTAATATATCATTGTTTTATATGAATATATACGTTTTGTTTGTTTGTTTTTTGTTATCTGTAACAACTAGAAATTGTTTGCATCCTCAGATCCTTATTAGTTATTCATGCATGAACAAATTTACAGAGTGATTTTCTTAAATGCAGGTGTTTAAGTATTGTAAAGGAATGCAGTTTTATGTGTGCAAGAGCAAAAATGGCTCCTATTGTTTGTTATTTGGTGTACAACACAGAACAAAAAATGGCCCATCAACCCAATTCTGATATATTATCTGTTCTGCTGCTTGTGCAAAATTATAAGCATATTATGAAATTAGAAAATTAATTTTCATTCAACTCCCTCGTCAGGTATTGTATCTCAAATGGTCACGTTTACAAAATATATTTAATATATATCATAGGAGATAACTCAATTGAAAGGGATACTTTGATTGTCTCCCATTATTTACATAGACCATTTTATGGAGTTAGGTGTGGGGGAGAATCTCAGTTCGCTATCTTGGATCCATTATATCCCATGGCATATGGCTAGGAATTTGTAGAGTGATGATAGTTATCAGTTGTGTTATTTTATAAATAACTTATAAGGGGTGGGTGGGGAACCTAAAGTTTTACGCACACCCACCCACCCACTTCATCAGATGTCATAACCCTCATCATATTGTTAACAAACACATTTAATAGCATAGCAGCAGCATTGTACTGTTGTCTCAAAAATATATTATGCAGTGCAATAATATATATATATATATATATATTTGTAACATTACTGTGTCCAAAAATACGACTTTTAATAACGTAAAATGGAATTTAATATGAAGGGGAGACAACCAAACTGGAAAGAATAGGAAACCATTATGGTTGTCTCCCATTGGTTGTACTTATTTTTGTGCATATATTCTAAAGGTTCAAACACGCTGTCCTCGGCACGCAACACAGCTGTCTGTCTAGGACAGAGGCTAGTGTTAATAGGAGAGATGAAACACCCCGTCACCACACTGATCAATCTACTCTTATCGAAAAGCAGCAAGGTATCTTTTATTTGCACTATCCCACAAACAGAACAGCACAAACCACGGTTTTTGATAAACCAGTTGTAGACCACTAGACGGTGTAAATTGTATACATCTTCAAACAGAGCCTTGTCTCCCAATATTTAGGGCTAGTGGGGGGGCTCAGCTATCCTCCCTTTTATAGCCAATTTTTATTTTCGGGTATAGATTTGCGGTTTCGCACAACAAATTTTATACATACATAAAAATCTAGCCCCCTCTCCTTTGAAAATCCTGCATTACTAAGCATATAAAGATTCACTGACAAAAATATATGATTAGGGTGTTTATAAAACGGAATCTAAGTTGGTAAAAGTCTGCCTAAAATGTGGTTAGAGAAAGAATCGCTACCACTCAAAACTGTAGCATATCAAAAGCTGTGGCATGTGATGGCCTGTCGTACGAGGAAAGTGTACAGATATCTTGCCAGTTAATTAAAAAATAGAAAAAAAGTTTTTGTGAAAAGAACATTTTAAAAAATATTTGTGTTATAACAGCCACTGATAATTAAATAACCCACTGAATCAGAACCTCGGGGTGCATTTGAAAGTGGATGGTGGGGAGGGTTGGGGATTTAACAATCACCTCGGCCAACATGGACTCGACCCTTATACTCCGAAAACTCTCCGAATACTTTATTTTGTCAGGGAGTCTGAAAATTGTTTTATTCAACTGAAAAAAAAACCCAATACTAGCGATTTTTTTCTTAGTTGTCCGCGGCCCATGTGTAGTGGTCATTAAATAGGATTCCTTTCCTTTGTCTTTTCTCGATCACAATGCAATTGCTTTATTTCTGTCCTTTTTTATGGAGCACCCCAGTTTCGTTGGCCATGGAGCTTGCGTAACCCCGCAATGGAGAGGAAATCACAACAAACAGAAACTTAGCAACTGCAGCTTCCGGTCTGTTCCATGTTGACAACTGCGTGATACTTGAGTCTGTGGGTGCAAAATTCTTTTGCCAGAAGCTAAAAACCACTAAAAATGTTCAAGAATACATTTCAAAGTGGTTTTCTATCAATACTTTATAGTATTGGAAGCAAACCTCTTCAAATATGGGACAAAAAGGTGGGTGTTTGTCAAATGCAAAATGACTTGACGTGACTTTACATTGTTTTTGAATTTGATAGGCGTTTTCTAAACTAATATTAAACTTTCACTGGAGGACTTCAGATCAGGACATCAATACATATATATTAAATTATGAGTAGCTATGAATCCATGTATGTTATGCAACAGTTACGTTTCTGAGAAGTGACATAAATTGCTGATCTGCTGTTGGTTTATGAACTTTATCAACTTTATACAGACAATGACAGAACTGACTCTGTATCAGTGTCACTGAGACTTAGCCAGTTCTTGAATATCGCCTGGATCGTGTTTCAGATTATTAAAATAATAATAATAATTAGTTTTTAGCATTCCTTTTTTTTCAGTTACTTGAATACTCCTTTGATTTTCATGCCAAACATTACAAGTTCTGCCTAAATGCTAATTGCAATATCGTCTATAGTCTGTTTACGCTACCGGACTACCTTATAGCGGGAGTAGACTACTGTATAGTCTGTTTACTCTACTTTGAACATGGATATTTGTTGATTACTTTTATTTGTGTTAACCTAGGTGAAAAAGGACAACAGTTTTGAAAATAACAAAAATGCCCTACGAGGCTACATTCCATTTTTTTCTATTACTTTGTTAAATAATAATTTAAAATATTATGCATTGAAAGATGTATTATTTAAATGGAAAGTTTTTCACAACAAATGAAGATGGCAGATGAGCTCGTTACAAAGAGGGATAACTCTTATTTTAACATTCTGAACATCTCGGCCATTTCCAGTAAGATTTGTAACTCGTTCCAAAAGTTGGGAAGTGCCAAAAATTCACATGCTGCACCAGCTTCATTCAGAATATTTTGGCCATTAAAAAATAAGTTTGTAAATGTTCCGAGTACAGTGAACTTGAATTTAATTACATTTTCATTAACATCCATGATTGGATTTTTCTTTAATAAATAAATGTTCACAAATATGACACTGACATTAATTTTTTATTAAAAACATAAAATGTATTGAGTTCATTTGATCAAGACCACCTCAAAAATGAATCGATAGCTCCTTCTTAAACTGTTTTTGTGAAGATGAACATTCTTTTCATTAAATAACAATATTATTAAGTATGTTTAGACAGAGAATCAAGTTTGTTCTCTCAACATCAAACAAAACTGCCATTAACTCCCTCCCCCCCTAACAAATGTTCATATAGTGTGCTATGTTAAGAACTAAAAATGCTGTCAAATAGATTTCTTGTCTTTTTAGTTCCTGTTATAGTTCATACATGTATTGTAATGACTTTCTGTATCTATTGATGTTTAAATTTATTTTGTAGGTTCGAAATGGACACATTAAGAGAATAACGGATAATGACATTCAGTCTTTGGTGTTAGAAATAGTTGGAACAAATGTCAGGTTTGTTTTATTTTAATCTACTGTTTGTTCTATGATACTCTTATTATGGTGTCAGATAGGTTATAAAATTATTTTTTCAATAAACACATCTTTTTAAATTTAATGCATGTCTGTGGGACCCCTGACCAATATCGTTCATATTTTGCAGGCTGCTTACTGCACAATCTATATGAAAACGGTTTTGGTGATATCATGCTTTAAAAAATCCAATCAGATCGCTCATTTTATAAGTCCGTGATGAAGAATAGTCATATTCCTGTGGAAAATACCCCAACACTTTATGAAGTTGCTTTTTCACAGTGAAACTATCACTGAATATAAAGCACCGGTTCTTTGATAACAATTCCTTACAAAGAAGGCAACTTTCATTATTTTGCATTTTTGTTATTACTTTGAAACTAATGTTTGATACTTGAATTACATTTCATTAGATGGCATGATTGATAATTTTCACACATGTACTAGTATGTCTGATAACCACTGTATTTCTATTCATTTTAGATTATGGTACACAAAACCTGGCATATTTCAGGGGGCAGTTATATCTTATAACAGTCGTTTTCATTTCAAAAAGTTATAGACACGTCATCGGGTCATTGTTTTTTCATTTAAATTAACAAACACATACATTTTATTGTCTGTTCCATGATTCATTATTTACATCGATAAGGTGAAGGCCAATACATTGAAAGCCAAGTAGTGATTAGTTCTTTGCATTAGGAGAAGCATCCAATCAAAAAAACAATCTTGGCCTGCAATTTTACGAATACGAGTGGACACAGGACCCCTGACGTTCTGAGGATGGGCCTGTCTGGCAGCCGTCCCACCTGCTCTTCTGGATACAAAAGTTTAAACGATTTCCATTTTTTGTTATAAGATTTGCAATTTTTCCTTTACAGCAGGAACGTTTTTTTTCCCCCAGTTATTTATTATAACTGCCACATATGCATTTGTGGCAATGTATAGTGCCATATCATTATTTTTGAACAAGATCTAGTATAGAAGTTAGAACAGCAAAACTTTATACATGTTGGCTGTAAAAATGTAGTGCTTTAATGAGTATGAAGTTAATATTAGAAACAATGAAATATTTGTTATGCCTGTGTTTTGCAGCACAACGTTCATCACGTGTCCTGCCGATCTCAAAAAGACATTGGGAATCAAATTGCCTTTCCTGGTCATGATTATAAAGAACTTAAAGAAATACTTTACATTTGAAGTACAGGTATGTTGTTTATTTCCATACATGTGCAGGGGCAGATCCAGGATTTCAAATTAGGGGGAGCACACTTGATAAAACTGCACCGAGCAGAGGGAGGCGCAAACATTTTTGGGGTATTTCGTGTGAAAAATCACGATTTTACGCAAAAAAAATCTTATTTTTTCCAATTTTAGGGGGTGGAGCGCACGCTGTGTGCACCCCCCTAAATCCGCCTCTGATGTGTGTGTCATAATGTTATTTATTTAAGGGGTCATTCATTTTTTCATTATTTTCACAAGCGTACTAAACATACTCTTTTTTTCGGACCCACCCTCCCCCAAAAGCATACAAACTGAAAAGGAAAAAAAGGATGATTTCGAAATAGTATTATCATCATTTTTAATTATTTTTAAAAGCGTTCATTTCCTTTTAACCGACTCCCCCCTATCCCCCCAAGTACATTTTGTACGCTCGTCAAAATGATGAAAACAGTTCTTGCTTCCCTGTAAACTTAAATGTTAGAGGAAATACTGCAAATGTATGCAACAGCGGAGAGAATGTTTTTGTTTCTACATTATATTAAAGATGAGGAAAACAGCTTAGTGATGTGTTTACGATGTGACAGTCTCATCCATTTTATATTTAGTTCAACAATAGTTTTTGACTTGTAATTTTAATGCTGGATCAACCATATGCCGATCATAATTGCACATAGATGTTCATCCCAGGCCATATTTATTAGTAAAATTTAGTTCAGTTTATTATGGATGAAAAAAATACATTAAATTTCATGAGTTGGTCAATTTCCAAAAATTATTATTTTCAAAAAAAAAAGGATTAAAGCAAATTATTAAACAAGACTGAGTTTTCAGTACACACATATATATATCCATGGAATGAAATAATAAAATTTGAAGAAATATGGAATAATTGGAAAAAATTAATTATATAGAAAACTGAATTTGTATTTCTAAATTGTTATTATTATTTTAAAGTTATCGGTAGATTGTATTATTATATCTTATAGATTTGTGCTAGATATTAGTAGATTTATATAATTATTATTCATATATTGGAGACTTTTAAACAATTTAAATTTGATTTTGTAATTTTTTATCCAATTATTTTGAATTTGTATATTGTTGTATATAATATGTTTAATTTATTCTTGTCAAATGGCAAATGTGAGTTTCCTAGGGAACAAGCTGAAAAAAGCGCACAGCAATATTTGCTTTCGTTAGAAGAGAAATTAAGAGGACATTGTGTCAAAGTGACAGGGCAGCACGGCAAATGCCTCAATGGCCTGGTGAAATTCCACCCCTGTATATATATTAAAAAATAATATTCAAATGAAACAAATTTTGAGACTAAATTGATCTGGCAAAACATTCATAAATTTTACTCCCCATAAATGTCAATCAGAGACTCATTAAATTTACATAACTTTTGTATTGGTGTAAATTGTGCAGGTTTTGGATGACAAGAATGTGCGGAGAAGATTCCGAGCCAGCAATTACCAGAGCACGACCCGGGTGAAACCTTTCATCTGTACGATGCCAATGAGACTGGATGACGGGTGGAATCAGATTCAGTTCAACTTGTCAGATTTCACACGCCGAGCGTACGGTACAAACTACATCGAAACACTTCGTGTACAGGTACGTCAAATATACCATTGAAAATAAGCCAGATATATACTTCAGGCATGGGAATTTTACACCTATTGGAGTATATATGTATGATGTAAAGTTCTCGGTATGCCCCAAGGTATATCCCATACGTCCCAAGGCTTTGAGATTTTTTTTTTGCTTCAATGTAGGTTCAAATGGAAACAGTCTGCAATATGCCATGAATTATTCAAACATATATAGAAAATCATGGTCATTTTACCCATTGTTAATGACAGTAAAGTTTGTTTTATTTAACGATGCCTCTAGAGCACATTGATTTTCATCATGTCATCGGCTATTGGACGTCAATCATATTTATTTAGAGGAAACCTGCTGCTGCCAAATAGGCTGCTCTTTCTGATAAGCAGAAAGGGTCTTTTATATGCACTGTCCCACAGACATCGGTGGCAACATGTTAACAGGAATTCAGAAAAATTTCACCCAATGTTACCAACAAGTGGAAGGAAACCTATTACTCAGAACACTCCAAAAACACTCCCCATCTTATAGGCAACGTTGCCGTATAGCATGATTTCTTTCACTTAGGATATCAACATTTTGTATGTGACACGTACTGCACACAATATTTTTATGCAACACCTCTATCTTCGTTAGGTGGATAATAACATTTCATATTCTGTCTTTAGATCCATGCCAATTGCCGAATTCGTAGAGTTTACTTCTCCGATAGATTGTATTCAGAAGATGAATTGCCTGCAGAATTCAAACTCTACCTCCCAGTCCAGCAAAAAGGCAAGGCATAACAGGACAATTCTCAAGCTGGTTGAATGGACGTTGGTACTCAAGTCAAATTTTATAGATATTTGTTATAATTATGGTGAAGAGAAGTCGCATGTATTGTTAATTTGGAAATAATGTACATGTCACTTTATGCCAGAGAAAAAAAACTTTGCTCTGTTCAATCATTTTGTCATTTATGATGTGTATTTTTAATCTCATTTTAAAAAAAAGTGTATTATACTTGCTTATGCAAAATCTGTCTTAAACACGGGTTTTGTATGTTTACACATACATCGTTAACACTATTACTGATACATATTATTATATTACTGTGTTTTATTAAGGTTATGTAAATTGCACATATATATATATATCTATATATATATATGTGCATATTTTAACCATCATATTGGTGAAATGAAAGTTAAATTTTTCATGTGTATTTTATCGAAAATTTCACATTGTTTTTGTTATTTGTATTGTGGATTAATTTCACTTGCATCTTTCTGATTTCAAGTTAGATGTATGAATAATTAAATGTTACGTGTTGTATACTTGTGATAATATGTCCTATTTTAGGAGTAATTTGAAAAAATAGTTAGTCCATATTTGATATTAGTGAAATGAAAAGTTTTCAAAAAACAAAGATTATTTTATTATATGGAAAAAATGAAAATACACAAAATTAACTTTCTTGATTAAAAAAATAAATATCCTTTTTTCCTGTGAAAAATGTTTATATTTTAAAATTATTTAGTCTTAATCTAAAACACCCAAAATATTGCTAAAAGATAAAATAAAAAAAAAGGAAAATAATATAAAAATTCCTATATATTGTCATAAGTGTAATAAACAGTAGTAAAATACTGTATAAAAATCTACATTTCAATGTAGTTACACTGAAGTATTTATTTTTGTTTGTGGTTTTATGTTTTCACCAACCCAGAGATTAATAAAAACATGGCAGACAGATTATGCATACATTAAAATGTAATTGTAAATCTTTGTGATGGTGGAGATATAAAATTACTACAATTTTCATCTACATAAAATAAATGAACCAATAGACGTCAACGTGACAAACGAGAAATATCTACTGGATCACCATGACAACCAAATGAGCTAACTATAAGATAATTACAAAACACTCGGTTCTTTTTTATTTTTGATAAAAATGTTTTGAAAAATACAATTTTTAATAGAAACAATTTAAAAACATGTTTTTATATCTGAATCTCTTTATTTTTCTGATTTGTTATTTGTTGCTGAGTTGGATGTTCTCCACACAGTACTTATTGTATGAGATGATCATCAGTAATGATGTGAACTTAGTATGAATCATTCATTTAGAATTGAAACTCAACGTTAGTTAGGCTGACCTGTGGATAAGAGAAAGCATTAAAAAAGAAAACCAAACCTGAAATCAGTGCAATTAAAAACTTAATTTGAAAGAAAATACCATAATTAATCCAGTGTCCCTAAGTAATCTGTTTCAAATTATTTCTGATTTTCTGTAAAAAAAATGTTTTATCCCCAGTGATGGATCCAGAAAATCCATTTGTGGCCGGGGTTGGGGGGGAGGGGGAGTCCTAAAAAATTAATGTTAAAAAGATAAGAAAAAAGTAAAGTTATAATAATATTTTTTAAATCGCAAAATTTAGGAGTGTGGGGTGTGAGACCCAGGGACCCTCACCTAGATCTGCCACTGATCCCATCACTCCCTCTCGTCTTAACCCATGGTTAGCTTAACTATACTTTGAACAGTTTATGGTCATGAATGTTTGTTGTATTTTCTTTTAAGATTTAGATTCTTCTCATTTTAGGAGTCATTTCTTTAGACTTGGTCGTTCAGTGGCAGAGGTCTGAATTTTCAAAGGGGGAGGGGTTAAACATTTTTTTAATATTGGAGGATCTAAAGTTAGATATGATCAAATTTATAATGGAAAGAGAAAATGTGTGACCTGGGGGAGGCTGGAAGGAGTCCCATGCCCCTAAATCCTCCTTGCATCCACCTACGTTACAGATTTACATTAATAAATTATAACGTTCTTTAAAATTATTTAGCATGAGCATTTGGTGCCATGCTATCCCTTTAACAGAAAATGTATTTATATGGAAGTTATGAGATCGCTTAAATGTATCCGTATGTCAAAATGGGCATTCATTGAAATTTTAAATATTTACAAAATGTAAAAATAAGTAAAAAAAATATTTTAATGGGACTCAATACACCACTTCATTTATTATTTTTTATCAGTTTAAAAAACAAACAAAAAACAAAAAAACTTCAGACAATAAAAGAATAGGGTTAATAAAGAAATTAGACATTAGACTTTAATTTTTTTTTTTTTAATGTAGATGTTTTTCTATAGCATATAATGCAAAGGTTGAGGAAATAAATAAGCAATTTTAGCTTAGTTATTTAAATAGATAAATGAAACAATAAAGTAGCATTAAATTTTAATCCAAAAATACCTTTTTAGTGAATTTTGTCATCCATAGAAAAATACTGACATTCAAACCATATAAATGGGTGGTTAATTTATTTAATATTTGTTAATGAAACCCCAAATTAAAAAATAAACCTTGGCTATGTCATATAAAAAAAATATTTGCTTCTAAATCGCAAACCTACATCAAGATACAGACTGAAGTACTAAATTGCCATAGATCTACATTGTCTGTCTTCATGTCAGTCTGATTGGATAACAGTATCATGTAGATATTTAACTCTTGTGTTTCCCCATATAGCTTTACATATGGACAATTTTCTAGTGGAATAACAACTAAGTATTGATCGAACTACTAACACTATATATATGTCTAGGGCTTGCACATTGCTGTGACTTTGTTTACGAAGTAATAGAGTCAGAGGAGTGTGCTTAAAAAGTTTCTGTCAGTTGTTGACTATCGTTTTGTAACGTGTCATACTCATGTGAAATCTGTTTTATTTTGTGTACACCAATATGCTATCTGTATTATTATGTTCATCCAAGTAAAAATATAAAGAAATAAAAGTTTTTGACAGCTAAATTGTATTTTTGTTTATTGTGGGTGCACTGTAGTTTAATAGTAGAAATGTAAATACCTACCCCCACAATCATAACATCCCCCCCCCGCAAAAAAAAAGAGGCTACAACACATTTTATTAAAGTTTTATATATTTCTAAATTTATTTTTATCTTCTAATTAATGTGTTATTTTTAAAAATAGTAGTGACATCACAATGATCCCTCTTATCTCTTAAGTGATCGATCTGGGCGTACCACGATTGTGTGGAGGATTGTTTGCTGGATAATCGTTTGGGTGTGTGTGGAGGGGGGTGGGTGGTGTCTCCACAACGTATGAAATCGTGTCTGCCCACTTAGTAGAATAATTTCATATTAAATTTTTTCCCCTTCATAATTAAAAAAACTATTTTGAGAACTGCATCCCAAACCTATCTCAAAACGTTAATAAAAAATGTAAACGTACACAGGTGTGAATGCAGGATTTATAAGGGGGGGGGGGGGGGTGCGTGACCGAATTTGATGTTTGAATAGGCGTAGGAGGGTGAATGGTTAATTTTCATATCCTTAAACTCGGAAAATATATCAACAACAAAAAATTCGAGTAAAGGGGTGGGTCTGGATCGGCTACTGGTAAAGGATGATCCAAGTGTAGCCCGTAGTTTGTGCACTGTTAAAGGGGCAGTCTCAAAGTTGCACAAGATGGCAATCCTCCAAAAGTATGTGTTGAGCTGTAGTGCTGTAGACAGAGGCTGAAAACAGACGAGGCAGATCTGAAGAAGGCCCCACTGTATCAAGTAGATTCGTACTGTTTTATAAGCATGGTCGGAAAAATCTGATACTACAAGTACATAAATACTGATACCAAATCTAATTCCAGAATTTCTGCCATGAATGTCGTCTGCTTTATGAAATAAATGACTATTGATTACGTACATACTATCTTTTTTGGTTGAGTTTATGAAGATACAACAAATTTTATATTTGTAAATGGGACATAATATGCAGCACATGATGCAACATGATAATAATTATATTTATAACTGCCAAAGAAATAGCATTGATTACCTCAAACACACAGTTTTATAAAATTTACTATAAATCCCAAGTTTTTGTCTATATAGTTATGTTTCCACAAATTCTACAGAATTTGACATCAGGACAGCCAAGCAAATTATATATTGATTTAACGATATCCACCCCTATCCTCAAAACGTCAGGGGCCACAAGAGTCCGTGGGACAAGAGTGGACCCCCGACGTCAGGCGTGGATGCAGGATTTATGAAAGGAGGGTCCAAATATGGATTTCTGAGAAGGGGAGGGGGTCCAAAAATGAGAGAGAATAGAAATAGGGAACAAATTGTTAATTTTCACGTCCTGCCAACTTGGAAAAGGTAAAAAAAAAAAATCGGAAAGGGGGGTAATGAGGCCTGGACCCCCCCCCCTTGAATCCGCTACAGTGTGAGGATGACGACCCCCGAGCAGAGAAATAAACTTCGGCTATTGGGTAAACTGCATGCAGCTGTGTACTTTTAAAACTGCATTAGTATGGTCACAGGTGTCATATTTTGCTATTATTTCATATATTAGTGATAATCAACTGCAAATTAATGTCTACAACCATAAGAATCTAATAAACTGTATAATATTGTTCACTCAAATTCTAATGGTGTGCAACCACACTACGATTCTTCCTTGGGATAAATATAGCCCTCCAGGTATCATTGGTCAAAATCAAATCCCATTGACGACCATAGTAACATTTCTCAATCAAAGTAATAGAAGCAACGTTTCAAACCACTGGACCAGTGTACAGACACAGTGTGACGCCTGCCATTAACTATGACTCAAAGTTTCGCACAAAATGTCACTTGCAATTTTTTTTACCACCCCAAGTATCAACAAGTACCAAGTGTCACTTATGTAATAATTATTCTGCTAAAAAAACACTAAAATTATTGAGTATATGCCATAGTATTTACAAAATACGCACTGCCTCATATATCTACCAATCATAGCTGGTTTCATTCATTACGAATAGATTTGAAGTGCTCCTCGAACTCTGACCTGCAAAATCACGTGATTTGGTACGATTCAACCTCCAGTGTCATATATTGCCAGTTTAATTCTAATGTGAGCCTCAGTGGTCCGGTGGTAGAACATCGTAATCTCAAACTGATGACAGTGGCTCAAAACCCATTGGAGGCTGGCTCACACTTGACTACGTGTCAAAATAATCAAATGTTTGACATCCAGCATGACTAATAATTCAATGTACTCCAGTGGTACCGTTAAACAAACAATTACAATAGCGGATCCAGAGGGGTGAGAGGGCCCAGGCCCCCACCCCCTTCTAAACTGGAGCAAGTTTCTTATTCGACCAAAAAATTAAGGTGGCGTTCGGTCAAAATGAGCTGCCAGATATAATGTTCCATCAGTGTACTCACAATTATTATGAGCACGGGCATTCGTGTCCTGGTTATTCGTGGCGAAGGGGTGGGTGGAAATACCCCCCCCCCCCAGAAATGGGAACCTGTAGGCCTATGCATGACAGTACTGACTGTCAAAACGAAAGTTGAAACTTTTTTAAATATATACAATGAAAACAAACACAGAACTAAATGCAATACATTTATAGAACTAATACATACCATACATAATTTCCTCACAGAGGATACAGAAATAAAACCAATTTGGTTTACAGAACATGCAATAACGTTTAGCACAACAACTGCACAAAGAAAAAACCTTAAAACGTGTGACTATTTTATACAAAATATAAAAAATATCGTTTAAAAGATCAAACCGTTGTTTGCGAAGATCTACTAGTAAAGTAGTTAAACAAAGGTTAAAATCAAACTTCGTTATTCAAAGAGTTTAAAAATTAATATTTAATATAACATCCTTTAATATATTTAGATCAGAGTAAATGAATATTATGAGCCTTGTAGTACTAATTCAAATGAGATATGTTCATATTTTTTAAATTTACAATTTATTTCAAAAAACCATTTTATATCAATTTATAATTTTAAAGTTTTATATCTACGTTTATCTCAGTCAGTCTAAAGTTAAGGCCACGCATTTTATATTAAATGTTTAATGGATTTTTTTTACAAAATTTTACTGTAGGAGGAAGGAAAAAAAAAAATAATTGCTTTATTTTTTATTTTTTTAGGACCTAAGTTGTTACCATAGTTGTTACCAAAGGGGTTGAAAAGTGATCACTCATTTTAAAATGGAATAGATTTGACTCCTACAGAAAATATTTAGCTTTTTTATTTTTGGTCGGGAATCAAAATTTAAGTATTGGCGGGGGAAAAAAAAATAAAAAAGGATACCTTCATTTTATTTTTTCATCAGGACTTTTCCAAACATGTCGGCGGATCCGTAAAACATTTAATCAAAAATGCGTGGCCTAACTTTGTACAGTCTCGGGATGTGCATAACATTATAAACTGCCATACTAATCGCCCATACTGGGCGAGGTTTTCTGCCTTTACAGGCAAGCTTGGCGACAAATGCAAAAGAGATTTGTAAAACAGCATCTGATCTAGCAACGCATCCTCTATCAAACAGTCTGAAGAATTTATAATTAAAAAAAGTTAATAAAACACGGATTAATTGGCAGAAAAAGAATGAGAAAATAATAATAGAAAATCATTAATAGTAAAAAAAAGGCATTTCAAATCTGAAGTACAAATTTAAAATGTAATTTGTTTCTACATTAGAATTCTAGTCTTTATATCATTGTTTAATTTGAAAAAATATAAACAAAATGTTTCAATATTAGCGATTTTCTATAAAAAAAATTGCATTACTTAGTGAGTTAGTCAATAAGACTATGTGACAAAGGATGGTGCGAGACCTTATTCCGAGTGCTAAGGATCTACAGAAAATGCCAGTTGATTATGACCTTTGGTCACAACCAAAACAAGCGATCTTCTGGTCACTGCAATCTTTCAGCTTACATAATGCTGTTATATGTATCACTGCCTTTCTTGCCTTCGTCTGTTAATTCCTAAAACAGGAAGAAAAACCGAGGAAAAACGTAATAATACATTCAGTATTGTGTTGAAGCATCCTTCAATGTAAATCCATAGATTCATTTAACATCATTAACGAATGTTGCTGACCACTAAATCCTTCAGGAGAGGAGTCATAAGACGATGACGATGTTGATGGCTCTAATGATCCTATGACGTCAAGGACGTCCATGAAATGATTAGTGTCCATATGACTGGTATTTTCATTTGGTATTGGCATATATCCAAACATGTCCTTAGAGGTTCCTGGTTTTGGTGAAGTGCTGTGGGTTTGCAGGGTCGAATGCTGCGACTTCTTCATTAGATTCCAAATCTTTGCTTTCGCGGAAAATTTGTATAGCAGACGGCCTCGAACTGGAACCAAGATGCCGGTTTTGTAGTAATGTCTGTGTAAAGAAAAAGTGATATTTAAATTGATGGTAAATATGAATACATAATGCAGGTATTTACAAAATAATAATAATAAGTGAAATTCACAACTGAATGTAATAAATATATATAACGCTAAACTTCTTAAAATGGGTATCAATCATGGATGGATATAGACATTCTAGAAAGAGGTTTGAAATAGTTTAAAAGTATCCTACGTACGACCAAATTACAATGGAAAAAATACAAAATGGTTGTCGAATACTATATACTTTATAAGTAAAGTTCATGACATCTTTAATCTCATGCAGATATAAGATATGATTTATATTGCTATATAACCTAAAATATAAATAATAGTATTAGAAGTACATGTATTTATGACTTTATCGATACAGTATTCATCACCACAAATCTGAATTTGGTTGGTTGTTTTTAGAAGAGTTTATTCCGTGTATCACCGTTAGTTATAAACATACCTAACCAATTTTTTAAATGTCATTTTAAATCCTCCATAAAAATGGATTTATTCACTTTATGCTGAACAATTGACATAGGTTTTAAGATTTTCTTGTTTATAAATAAGTTATATTTGAAATTTAATTTAAATGATGTTAATGAATAAAAAAAAAATTCTTATTCGGAGTACTAAACGTTTTTGTTTGAGTATAATTGTATTTACCTCAAGCCTCGACTGAGTTTTTCATAGTTCATTCCTAAGTTGTTTTTAACGAGACCCCACAAAAGTGCAACCGGTTTTGGTTGCACAATCTGGAATTCCCCCTCTTCTCGGTTCACCCACGTCACTAGGGAGGGATTCGAACCGCTGTACTCTAGAAGTTTAAAAATAAACCTCCACAATAGTGGCTGACCTTTCTGA
Source organism: Symmetromphalus regularis (assembly GCA_032355785.1). NCBI lineage: Eukaryota > Metazoa > Mollusca > Gastropoda > Neomphalida > Neomphalidae > Symmetromphalus > Symmetromphalus regularis. Next base: position 15,861 of record JAULBS010100625.1, read on the forward strand.
TCTAAAATAAAAACAAATGGATTATAAATAACCTTCATCTCGATCAGCTGTATTTTTGTAATAACAATAATAGTCAAAATAGTAAAATAAAGAACCTGAAATATATTACGGTGTGTTGTAAGGGGGAAGGGGGATTGAAAATTGTTGCTCTGCATTTTGTCGTTTATATTAATTTCTGTCCTGGACAGAAAGTCCAGGAAGCTGAGCTATGTGCCCAGGACAGCGTGCTTGAAAATTAACAGGGACCAAGCGGCCTGGAGGTGATGGGGACGTATGGCCCCACTTTT
>JAULBS010100636.1:0-16144 GCA_032355785.1 Symmetromphalus regularis
ATACTGGTATGGGAATAATGGACTGTGCATATTGCACTAAATATATCATCATACTGGTATGGGAATAATGGACTGTGCATATTGCACTAAATATATCATCATACTGGTATGGGAATAATGGACTGTGTATATTGCACTAAATATATCATCATACTGGTATGGGAATAATGGACTGTGCATGCTCCTCTAAATATATAATCATAATGAAATGCGAATAATGGATTATGTATATTGCTTTCATAAAATAATAATGAAAATAAATAAAAATCAAATAAACATAAACTAGAAGTTGAAACACCGAAAACTGAAACAGTCGAATGAACTTGCACAGCCAAACCTGTTATAAAGACCACTCTACATAACGGCCACCTGCATGTAAAAGTCACATTAGCAACGTGTATTCGTAGTACAAATGAATGTATGTCAACTTAAAGAGTTTCATCGCAAAACGCCATATATCCAGTTTTGACATTATGAGAAAAATGGCTGTTGTGTGCGGAAATATGACATTTGTGCATATTTTCTACTAAACTCACATGGCAGATGCCGCGTTCTGCTAGCAATTACAATGTAAACTGGGAGAACCAACGCCTTTCCCTTGGTGGGTATTTTACAGTTTTTTCCAATTTGGCGCTTATCGCGTTTTGCTGTGAAACTCTTCACTTGTATATAAAAACCACCTGTTTATAATAACTACTGTTAGTAAGTCAGTTGCATGGTAGTTATAGATAGGTTTGACTGTATATGGTAAGTACTAAAAGGTGGAATTTTTTTTTTTTAAATTAATGTTGTTATTCACTTAATGGTGGTACATATTGCAAATTTGTTTAATGTTGTACCATTAAAGTATTTACATTAGCTAGGTATATACTAGTACAGATGAATCACAGAAGAGAGTACGATTAAAAGGAAAAATAGTACGAAAGTAATCTATCTTCTTGAATGTCATTAATAAAATAACGGTTTGAGAACAAATCACGCATTTTTTCACTTTTGTAAACTGTCAAATCACTTTGATGTTCCTTTATAAATTGAAATAGGTTAAGATTGAAACTAATGTGATGAGGAATGGCATGAACGTTTTCAGATATTTAATTAATCAATGTAAGTACTAAATGGATTTCTACTATAGCTATAAACAGGCGTGCATCAAGGATACGTCCTCACGCTAATGCTATTAATAGTTTTAAAATAGCTTTATAAAATTGTCAAAAATCTGAGGAAAGGAAAGGATTATTCGTTAATTGGTTGCTATTTATAATGGTTAAGCTTTCGGACTCAAGGCTGGTACGTACTGGGATCAAATCTTAATTGAAGCATGGGATTTTTAATTTCCACGATACCGCCTGTAATGGCCCAGTCACAATGGCGGAAACAGGCATACGGATTCTTACGTTTCGCCACGCAAGAGAAAATGTATAATTACGTACCAGTGAGTAGATAAAAGTGGAGTCACGTAGACAAACGCCACATTACATAAATCAAAGTGACCCTTTCCGTTGACATTTCGTGGCGCGAAAATAATTTAAAAAAGTTTTAATGAAAGTTATTTCACGAGGGACATAAACATGATGCGAAATGGAAGCGAGTTTAATATCCCATTTATTATCCATTATCATTTTTTTGTTTCGCCAGTGTGACTGGTACTTTAGTAAAAAGCTGATTCTTCGGGATTTTTACGTGGTCTCCACTTTTCTCAATTCCGTACCAATACGCAGGTTATTTTTCGGCCAGTGTGACTGGTACTTTAGTAAAATGATGATTCTTCGGGATTTTTACGGGGTCTCCACTTTTCTCAATTCCGTACCAATACGCACGTTTTTTTTTCTACCTGTGTGATTGGTACTTTAGTAAAAAGTTGATTCTTCGGGATTTTTGCGTGGTCTCCACTTTTCTCAATTCCGTACCAATACACAGGTTTTTTTCCGCCAGTGTGACTGTAACTTAACCCTGAGTGAGTGCTCCGCAAGGCTCAGTACGTAGATGTACGCCACTTGCACTGATAAATGATCCACAACTGATTTATCAAAGATCATGGTATGTGCTGTCCTTTCTGTGGAATAATACACGTTGCTGCTAATCGGAAAGAGCAGCCTATGTTCTTTAAAAATCATGTGTCGCAAAACACCATATTATGTCTGACACTTAATCACCACTGACATCCAATAGACAATATTTATTTTTTGTGCTGGGGGTATGGGGGTCGTTAAATAACAATATTATAAAATTCAAAATCTGCATAACCATAAAATAGATTATGCTAAAAAAAATGCATAATCTATTTTCATTTGCATAACCGGTTTTTTTTTAAATTGAAAAAAAAACACTTTATTTAGTCAATTTTACATGAACGGTAAATTGGTTATGCGAAATAAATTTTAATAACCGATGCATGAATGAAACGATCGTTCATGCAATTTGTACAGGCCTGAATAGCCGCTGAATAAACAATATGCCGAGTTGTCGTTAAACACAGACCTTTCCTTTCCTTGATTGACAATGGCCAGGGGCAGTTCCAGCAATTGTGAATAAGGGGGGGGCGCAACTTTGGAGGAGCGCTTATGGGACTTGTAATTGCTGCGTTGGCATGTACTTGCGCTTAGGGTTTCACAAGAAAAATGTTCTTTGCCCGAAAATTAGGGAGGGGGGCGTGCTCCGGTGCCCGCCACCCCCCCATGGAACCGCGCGTGATGTTTGCATAATGCGATATATTACTATATGTACTGACATTACAGTTGAGTCTGGTGAATAGCAATGCTGACATATGAAATTCTACGTGTTCTGGTATACAGATCAGTCCAGTATATAGTAAGTTGTCGGTACCAATCGTTGCAAATTATCATTACGAACTCGAGCATGTGCTGCTATTGTGGTTCGGTCTAAAAGTTCAAAGCTATGCTGACATATGACTATAAAATACTACGTGTTCTGGTATACAGACTAGTCTAGTATATAGTAAATTGTCAGTACCAGTTGTTGCAAATTATGATTATAAACTACAGCATGTGCTGCTATTGTGGTTCGGTCCAAACGTTCACAGCAATGCTGACGGAATTGTTATGAATTATAGCATGTCGTATATGTCGTTCAAGATATTGTCTAGCGTCAACAACCCAATACGGACAGAAAACAAAGCAATCAGAACAAGGAAACATCCGAGATGGTCTTGGATTAATCAAAGAGGAACAAGTAACGAGTCTTTCTGGCGCCGTCAGAGCTGGCTAATCACGCAAAATGTCTGAAAAATTGAGCAGAATCATCGCACAAATTGGTAAACGCCGGAGCAAATAAGTCTAATATTTAATAAGGCCAAACAAAACTATACCCTTGGTTCGGGTCACATGGATGATGGAAATTAGGGTCGGTAGGCATAACATTAGAACAAAAAAATTCTGAAGGTTAATTTTTGAATTGTTCCTGGGACAAATGTGGGACACTATGAATGGGCAAATATGACGGAGTACGATCAGAATCGGTAGCGCACAAATTGTTTTTTTTCTTCTCACCATTATAAAATTGTCTGAAGTCGCATCTTATGGGCTCTGGAAAATATTTTTTTTTGTGCCTAATCCTGATACGTTATCGCCAACCCACTTTCACCGTCCATCGCGCTTCTCTAGACTACTTTGCGTCACTGCTTAACTTCGTTAAAGAAAAAAATTCGCATAGCGGTAAAAGCAACTAACCTTGCGGCTCCTGGAGCCATCATGATGTCGGCGTTAAGAGCTTGCCTTGAAGCCATGGTACATGTTGGATATTCATCAACACGTCTTGATGATCGTTTGAGAACGCATAGAACACACTCCCACACTTCCACAACACTTCTACGAGCTGCAACAGCGTTCAGATTTACTTCGTCTCTCTTCAGACGATCTGTTAATACTAGAACACACCATTAAACTTACGGAGATTCATTTGCAAATGATCTGTGTGTCCTTGATGTTAGCAACCGTCAGATACGTCTTAGCGATTTGTTTTCTTTATCATGAAGGTGAAAAGTTCATTCTTTGGTGGTTGAGTGGTTTTTGTGATTCGCATGTAACGTCGCAAAACAGGTGTCAGTTTTTTTAGTGATGTCTGGGTAATAAAGATGTTTTTGTTTATAATATATTTGTCCTAGACGTGTAAGGATTTGTACATACATCATTTAGGAATCTTAATGACATATATTCACGTACATCTACTGACACTTCATGAACATACCTCGTTCATGTTTGACTAAATAACAGACTCATCGTCATACCAATAACGATATAATAATATAAATTATATATGGAAGTTCAGCTTCTTGTGTTGTTTGTCCACGAAAGATGTTAGTTTTAGTAGAAGAGACGAAACCAGCTACCTCCACACTAATGCGGCAACTGTTATGCAGCAAGTGATTTTTTTATATGTACTATCCTACAGACAGCATAGCACATATCACGGCCTTTGATGAACCAGTTGTGGACCAATGGGTGTTGTAAGTGTTATAAGCCTACTCACTGACCCTTTGCAAAGCACACACGCTGGATTGGTGACGATACTGAGATTAAAAATGTCATGCCTCGGCTGAGATTCGATCCCAGTACCTACCTGTCACGAGCCCAAACGCTTAACCACTGCGACATAGGAGCCGTTTATAAAAGGGAACCATTGTTGCATTTTTATACGCATGCCAGTGTTTTTCATCATTCAAGGTGGAGGATTTACAGTTAAATTGGACACCTTTACCAATATATGGACTAGTTAATAATACTTGTGGTCGTTGGAAATAATACCGCCACTGAAATAATAGTCACTGATTGACAGACAAATGAATTATATTCTATTTTGAAATTAAAATTGTCGGTTTATTTTTACATTATTGACAGTGGAATAATCGAAAAGAAATCTCTAAAATACAAAAGAAAGTTGATCGCTTAATTGAGCTAACTACATTGTGCTCTGTGACTGTCTCCTACTTCGCTTTCGTAAAACAATTTATTATTTGTACATCAGGCGCGGATGCAGGATTTCGGAAAGGGGGTCCAAATGTTAATTTCTGAAAGGGGGGTGTCCAAAAGTGATGAGTGAATAGAAATAGGTGAACAAATGGTAAATTTTCACGTCCTTCCACTCGTAAAATTGAAAAATAAATTTAAAAAATGAAGGGTCCTGACCCCCTGGACACCCCCTGGATCCGCTCTTGTGTATACTGACGTGAAATAAGAAAAAAAAATTATAATGATAAAACTATAACCGGCCCCGGTAGTGCAATGGTTAAGCTACCGGACTCGCGGCTGGTAGATACTACGATCAAATCTCAGTCGAGGCATGGAATGTTTAATCTCAGTATTAGCTCGAACTTAAAACGTGTGCTCCACAAGATCCAGTGAGTAGGTGTATACTACTTACAAACTTTACCACGTCTGGTTTATCAAAGGCCGTGATATGTGCTGTCCAGTCTATGGGGTAGTGCATATAAAAGATCCCTTGCTGCTTATCGATAAGAGTTTCGTCTTTCCTACTAACACTAAACTCTGTCCTGGACAGACAGTACTGGAAGTGAGCTGTGTGTCCAGGACAGCGTGCTTGAACTTTAATTGGATATAAGCACGAAAATAAGTACAACCGACCAACGAGAATGTTGGTGTGTAAGAAACGTGATTTTTGGCGAGAAATTCCAGTAGTAGTGTAAAATACTCAGAATATCGAACCTCAACATTAAACGCAAACTCCCATGGATCCTTGACCTAACTAATTTCTAACAAAGAATTAATTTTAAATGTAAACATTTGATTTATCCATAGAAATAGTTCATTCAACTACTTACATAATCACCGTATCTCGCTCATTATCAATATTTTAAAAATAATAATGAAATGCTCACGGACAAATAAATCGAAAAAATAACGGTTTTTACAGCTGAAGGGGGTATGACGTATATACTTCGAGTCACTTGACGGGTATTCCCCCCTCCCCAATAGCCGTTCTTTTGAAACGTTTGAATATTTTTGTAACAGAAAAACATTTCTTGAAATCTTGAAATTTGAAGAATTCAGTTAAAACGTCTTGCGTGATATGAAAGCGAGATCTAGTATCACAAATGTATGTAAGTTTCATTCGTATTCAATATTTAGACCACAAAGCCCCTTAAATTCCGTGGGAATATGCCTTTACTTAGAAAGGAGAGGATTCTGTGTTTAACGTTAGGTATCACACATGGTTTTTACGACTCGTTTTTACTTTAGAGGCAACTCGTTACTGCCACATAGGATACTCTTTCCGATTAGCTACACGGATATTTTATATTAGCTTTACCACAGACAGAAGAGCATATGCCACGGTGTTTGATGAACCAGTTGTGGTACAAGTGGTATACGCCTACCCAATGAGCCTTACGGAGTACTCACTCTGGGTTGGAGTCGGGATCGAGATAAAACATTCCCATGCCTCGACTGATATACGATCCCCGTACCATCTGGCCATGAGTCCGACATCTTAACCACTGAGCCTCCAGTGGGTCTCTTAACTAGATATAAGTACGACAACAAGTTGAGGATTTTCTCCAGTATGAGGTCGTCGGATCGATCCTTTTCAGTGGACCCCATTTGCAATTTGGGCTATTTTCCTTTCCAACCAGTGGTCCACTGCTGGTTTATCAAAGGCCGTGGTATGTGCAGTCCTGTATGTGGGACGGTGCATATAAAAGATACCTTGCTGCTTATCGGAAGGAGTAGCCCACGTGGCGCCAGCGGGTTTCCTCTAAAGACATATGTCAGAATGACCATATGTATGACGTCCAATAGCCGATGATAAGATAAAAATCAAAGTGCTCTGGAGGCGTCGTTAAATAAAACAAACTTTACTTTCTCCTGTATGACTATATAACCCATGCATGGCCGTAATTAGACTCTCTTTTTTAATGAGGCAAAAACACTTAATTGTTTCTATCGGAATAGAGATTTATATTACACATTTTTTAAAATACAATCTTTGTATATATATATAAAAAAAATCGTCAATTTCGGTATGAGACATTTGCCTCATTTGCCTCAATGTAGTTACGGCCATGCTATGTATTACTCGAATTTTGTCATGATAACATTCTAAATGTCTAAAGCTAAAACAATAATAAAAAGTGGGCATTATTTCATATTAATGACGTACACCAGACCACACAACACCTGTCAGCATGTTCGTGCGTGACCATGTGTGACCAGGTGTGTTACAGGTGTGTTTAGGTACATTACGCTCTTTGTAGGTGTGAGAGCGAATGAAACTATTGTATCGAGAATGATCACGATTTCTTATCAAAACATAGGATATTAATATAACATAACAAGGGCGTTGGAACCAATAATTCTCATAAATAAGTTTTTTCATTAATTCTTGAATTATTCACCGGCAAATTCTGATGTTCAGAAACGGGCGCCTCACCCCCACCCTAATATAATCAGCCCCCCCCCACCCCCCAATATGAATTTCGTCCCAAAGCCCCTACATAAACACGCCAACATAACTGTGTGGGTGCACGCGTCCTTGCTTTGGATGTGTGTGTGTGTATTGGGGACTGGGGGTGCGTGCCTGTGTTTTTTTTGTGTGTAAGCGCACGAGTGCGTGTGTGTTTGTGCGTGTGTGTGTTTGTGAGTGCGCGCGCGCGAGTGTGTGTGTGTGTGTGTGTCTGTACATCTACCCACTGAACTATATGGAACACTTTCTGTGGGCTGTCGATTAAAACACCATTCCTTGACTGAGATTGGATATCTAAAGCTATCAGTCGTAAATCCGACAGCTTAATATGTTGTATTTAATTCCGTGCTTATATCCAATTAAGGTTCAAGTACGCTATCCTGAGCTCACATCTCAGCTTCATGTGCTGCCTGTTCAGGTTAGTGTTAGACGAAACCAGCTACTACCACACTAAAGTGGCTACTCTTATCGATAAACAGCAAGGGATCTTGTACGTGCACTATCTCACTGACAGGACAACACATACCACGGACTGATAAATCAGTTGTGGACCACTGGTCGGTGTAAGTGGAATACATCTACCCATTGACCCTTGCGGAGCACTCACTTTAGGTTGGAGCCGGGACCGAGATTAAAAAGCACGTGCCTTGACTGAGATTTGATCCCTGTACCTGCCAGCCGTAGGTCACTAATTTTAACAACTGCACCACTTGGACTGGTCTAAATCCAGTGGAGTCAACCTGTACGCACAGACTTGTTACGCGAGTCACTGTTGTTGGAAAGCGGTTACAAGCACCAGTCGATTGTATGGATGAGTTCTTGCGACAACCCAGTTACCTGCAGCTACACTTAAGATTGCAGATTTTAATCTAAAACGCCTTGTGGGGATGTGCTAGAAAACTCCGCCATAACAAGTAATTCACTTTGCTTATTTCAGCAAGCAATAAATACTAAATAATAAATATTGACTGATTTGAGGCTAGTGTGTCATTCCCAGCTAATGACAAATGAAAAACAGCTTTGCGTTCAGAACCAAGCTAGTGGTAGCATGGGCGTATATCCCGGGGATATAATCCCCATAATTATATAGGGGGGACGCCTATATAATTATCCCCCTCCCCACTTTTTGCTTAGAAAAACTGAAAATTAAAATTAAAATGCCTAAATAATAATCTTTACCAGTATTTTCTCTTTATGTAACACTTAACTATGTCGTCTTAACGCAAATATAACGAAGTACACAGGGGGGGGGGTGTCTATAATAGAGTGGGGTGGGGTGGGGGCAGCGGGATGGTCCGTCCACCCCCACTTTTTGGACAAGGATGTGTCCCCCCCCTTATACTTTCAGGAACGGATTTTCGCCCTTGCTCCCTAGACTAGTTTTTGCGCTTCATGTTAAACATCTTCCAGTAACGTAAGATGCTGTTAATTATTTAATGATTATCAGAAACTTTAAATTCAGTTTTAGCGAAACGACTGTTAATACACACTTGATAAACTCAAAGATTCTTTTATTTAACGACGCCTCTATAGCACATTGATTTTGTTTATCTTATTATCGGCTAATAGACGTCAATCATATGGTCATTCTGACATGTATTTAGAGGAACCTCACTGCTGCCACATAGGCTACTCTTTCTGATAAGCAGCAATGTGTCTTTTATAAGCACCGTCCCACAGATAGGACAGCACATACCACGGCCTTTGATGAAGCTGTTGTGGACCACGGTTTGGAACGGAAACTAGCCCACACTGCAAATAGGTCCTATGAAATTGATAAACGCTATTACACGTGCATTTGTTTAAGAAATTCTGGTAACTTATTGAATATACCCTTGTTATATCTCTACATACTTATATTAGTTTTACCATTTCAAAATCACCCATTTGAAGTACATGTACCAATAAGAACATGCATATTATATAATCCTATACGATGTACATTAATTTATGTTAATAGTATAATTAAACAATTGCAAAACAGGCCAATACGCACGTACCACACATAGTATTCGTTTCATATGGTTGCAGTCCTCATAATCTAAAGAAAGTCAATATATCGACACACTGACGTATATAGACTTTATGACGACTGCCACTTAAGGCGAATAATTCAGTTACATCATTTTTGCTTTATAAAGTTTTAGTGAAATATTTTTAACAAGTTTCTGGTGGAAATAAAATTTGTAACAAAGTAATGTTTAATTATCAAAATATGTAATATTAGCCGAAAATAATACGTCTAAAACAAATAACAATAGAATAAGAACATGCATTTTTAAAACTTAATAATTCGTTACGTCTAAAACAGGTGGCAGTCGTCATAAAACTAGAAAATGCATTACGTTTGACTTGGTGGCTGTTGTCATAAAATTAAACAATGCATTACGTTTAAGTCGTCATAAAACTAGAAAATACGTTTAAGTTGTCATAAATCTAGAAAATACATTATGTTTAACTTGATGGCAGTCGTCATAAAATTAGAAAATACAGTGTCTAAAACAGGTAGCGGTCGTAAACTAGAAATACATTACATTTAACTCAATGGCAGTCGTCAAATACAATGTCTAAAACAGGCAACAGTCGTTAATTTAGAAAATACATTACATTTAACTTGGTGGCAGTCGTCATAAAATTAGAAAATACGTTAAGAAGTCTAAAACAGGTAACAGTTGTTATGTAACAAGAAAATACATTACGTTTAACTCGGTGGCAGTCGACATAAAACTAAAAAAAAATACGTTACTATGACTAAGAGGTGACAGTCGTCATAAAACCAGAAAATACATTACGTTTAACTCTGTGGCAGTCGTCATAAAACTTTAAAATACGTTACGATGTCTAAAAGAGGTGACAGTCGTCATAAACTCACTACTAACGCGAGCGGGACGTAGCTCAAATGGTAGCGTGTCTGCCTTTGAATCAGTTTAGGCTATTTTCCGTTCCAACCAGTGGTCCACAACTGGTTTATCAAAGGCCGTGGTATGTACAGTCATGTCTATTGGACGGTGCATATAAAAGACCCCTTGCTGCTTATCGGAAAGAGTAGCCAATGTGGCGGCAGTAGGTTTCCTCTAAATACATATGTCAGAATGACCATATGATTGACGTCCAATAGCCGCTGATAAGATAAAACTCAATGTGCTCTAGAGGCGTCGTTAAATAAAACAAACTTTACTTTACTTTTTACTACTAACGCCTTCAAAATAAATGTTCATGTGTATGCAGCATAAATATAATAGAGTAAATAATTGCACTAGAGATGATACGTTGTTTCCGAGAGTGTACTGAACAGAGAATCAGATGTACTCAGACAAATAAACATTGACAAATAATTATATGTTAAGCTTGTGAGAAAATAGCTGCGATGTCTGGCATTTTGACACGTCTTTGTGTTTTGTACAGCGTCAAGGGAGTGTAGTATTGCAAACCTAAAAGTCAGTTTGACTAATCCTTGTTTTATTCACTTGCATGTGAGATTTTAACCTTTAAAGTCTGCCATTACAAACGTGGTCATATTTAGATTATATCTCAAAAACTGATATCATCGAACTTTTCTCTGATCACGCACTATTTCGAGTGCTTATAACGTGATATTCTTGTATTGTATTTGATACTAGAAACAAGATAATACTGAATTTAAATTATTCTTGAAAAAGAACATACTGAATTAAATCTATACATGAAAAAAGACAATATTAAGGTGTTTAATTCATTAGAATTTATTAGTGTTGTTCCGATGATCGATTATAATCGAAAATTTATCAGTTGGGGTTCCATCGATATGATGATCGATTATGAAATTCATAATCGATTGTCGCGGAAAATGTTAACCGTAGTAAATATTTCGTTTATTGTTGTCAAAATTTGTATTCATCAAATCCAATATTTATGGGCTATTACTGTGTATGGTTTTTGGGTTGTTGTTTTTTTGTTCTAACATTTTGAGGCTATACCGTTATGTACTGGTAAATATGTGTGATCATTGACAATTATTTATTTTCGCATTTGCCATTATAATTATAATAAGAATTTGTCCGATGCTTTCGAAGTTCCTATACCTTCAAACCGACTGTATAATCGAAAGTCGGTTGATAAGTGCCAACCGATGATCGATGATGAAATTGCAACCGATTCCCAACACTAATTTATCGTTTTGAAAACATTTCTAAACGGGACAGTTCAACAAATATTTTGACAAAGAGTCATGTGGTAGTGAGCATAATGATAATACCCACTTCCCAGTCTCATGCTTATATAATACAAAGTTTGGTCAATGAATATTTTATTTTCGTTGACATCCTTCAGGCTATTATTTAAATAAAATCATCAACCACAAAAAGGTGCTTCTTTTAAATTCTTTTTTGAACTGGCTACTAAAAGTTTTAAATGAGACATTTTTGTAAAGTAATGAAATAACAAAACGAGTGAAGCAGAAATGTATTGGCCTAGGAGTTGGGGTTATGATGGGTGCATACTCACCCCTACCCACTCCCGAGAAAAGAATGTTTTATTCCAAATAATTCATCTCCCCTATACCCCCGCACCCCCCCACCCATCCCCACCACCAACAAATATGAATTAAGTTTCTGCATTTAATAATTATGTGTGTGTTAAGGCAGGTGGGATAAACTGACGTTAATGTTTATCATGATTACATGAGAAAATGCTCAAGCACACTCGACACGGATACAATCTTAAGAGTCCGCTCGACAACGAACACGAGGCAAGTGTGGGGGGGGGGGATATAGAGTAGATAAGAATGATTAGGAATAAAACTTAGGTGAAAAATTTTATTAATTTACAAGGTCAAAGAAAACAGACGGCTTAAAAGATGAAGAAAAGAAAGAAGCGAAGATGGGAATATTAACTGAAGTATTGTACCGAGGTCGCTATTTTCCCATTTAATATACTTTGTGTTTATTAATAGCCCTGCTGATGTGATTGCTGTTCTTTCAAAACTCATTAGAGTGACGTCGTCAAGATGAGAACTCATTTAGGTAGGGCGGATTAATTCAGACTGCGAGACCAAATCACAACAGGTCATCAATCTCTTAACCTCATCCGCCATCATTAGTCAGATCCCCAAAGGTCGATAAAAAATTTCAACAGGGTGAGGGAGTCATTAAACAAACATGTAAAATCATTAGATCTTTTTCTCACTTAAAGTTTTTTTTTTTCCTTAAAATTATTGTATTTTTTTTATAAAGGTCGCGTACAAATTATTAAATCGATAACTATTACTAAATTTGTTAATTTTTCGAATAACACTGTTATAGGCTGTGCTTCAGCTCATCAAGGTAACATATTAAAATAATATTATGCAAAACATTGACTATTGTAATTCATGTGACGTGTTTATTATCAATCACTGGAACAGCACACGACTGAAATGTTTTCCAGAAATCACTGGAACAGCACACGATGTCAATGCTTTCCAGAAATAACTGGGAGAAGACACGATGTCAATGTTTTCCAGAAATAACTGGAACGGTATACGATGCCAATGTTTTCCAGAAATAACTGGAAGAACACACGATGCCAAAGTTTTCCAGAAATTACTGGGAGAACACACGATGCCAATGTGTTAAAGAAATAACTGGGAGAACACACGATGTCAGTGTTTTCCAGAAGTATCTGGGACAGCGCACGATGCCAAAGTTTTCCAGAAATAACTAGAACGACACACGATGTCAAAGTTTTCCAGAAATAACTGGAACACCACACGATGCCAATGTTTTCCAGAAATAACTGGGAGAACACACGATGTCAAAGTTTTCCAGAAATAACTGGAACGACACACGATGTCAAAGTTTTCCAGAAATAACTGGAACAGCACACGATGCCAATGTTTTCCAGAAATAACTGGGAGAACACACGATGTCAAAGTTTTCCAGAAATAACTGGGAAAGCGCACGATGCCAAAGTTTTCCAGAAATAACTGGAATGGCACACGATGCCAATGTTTTCCAGAAATAACTGGGAGAACACATGATGTCAATGTTTTCCAGAAATAACTGGGACAGCGCACGATGCCAAAGTTTTCCAGAAATAACTGGAACGGCACACGATGCCAATGTTTTAAAGAAATAACTGGGAGAACACACGATGTCAATATTTTCCAGAATTCACTGGAAGAACACACGATGCCAATCTCATAATCACAAATTTTCCGTACAGATACGATTTTCAATCTGTTAACGGTTAAATGGACTGGGTAGTAAAACTATTTATATTTCTCACAGAGAGAACATGTACACAGCAGATCTAATGATATGATTGACACAAAACTTCCATGTAATGCCTGCAATGATATTCGCGGATTTATTGATAATGAAATGGATGGGGTCTCACGCCATACCTATTGTTTCAGTGCACCTGTGTTTATAACTATTCACGACTCACATGTTGACAAACGTCTGAAGTGGTTATAACATGACACCATGTCATGGATTTCCGTCCGCAAATCAAATTTGATGAGGATGACGACGTAGTACTAAAATTATATTTGATATAACAGGCGAATTAAATAATTTTGAAATCAGGGTCGACTGTTAGTTTCACGAAATTTAATATTGAAAGGACTGGGTCGAAAAAATCCCACTATGAAGCGGTTGGTCATCGGATCGATCCTTCTCAGTAGACCTATTTTCAGTTTGGGCTATTTTCCATTCCAACCAGTGGTTCGTGGCTGGTTTATCAAAAACCGTGGTATGTGTTGTCCTGTATGTGGGAAAGTGCATATGAAAGACCTTTTGCTGCTTATCGGAAAGAGTAGACTAATAGCGGTAGCGGGTTTCCTCTAAATATATATGTCAGAATGACCATCATAATTATGTTTGACATCTAATAGCCGATGATAAGATAAAAATCAACATATTCTAAAGCTGTTGTTAAATAAAACAAACTTTACTTTACTTTGTGTCGAAAATACGTTATGATCTAAGTGTTGTCAGTATAGCAGAAAATGCTCCTTTTTAGCATTTAATACTGAACACTGATAGTACATTATGAAGTCATTAAAGTGCCACCAACTGTTCCATCTCCAGGTTGTCGTAAAAGTGTGCTAGCTTTGATCGTCACTTTGGTTATCACACACCAATTACTTTTAAATGTTATCAAACCATTGTAACAGTGTACAGAGATGGAATACGTCTTTCAATAAAAAAGGTGGATTGTGTTTTAGCTAGCCTACTAAGAAAGTAATTAGACTAATGGACTTTAACTAGTATTTCTTCCATTAATGTTCATTATGAACTACCAATATAAAAACTAATCCCGTGTTAGAGGATATATTAATCACGAATATGATATTAATTATAATGCACTTTTTTTGTAGATCACATCCCACTTTAAATTACTTCGCATGTGAATCCGCCTACTAAAACAGAATTCTGTTTTATTTCAAAGAAAATTTGCATTATATGTGTATTGCTTTTCTGTAAATTCAAAATGAGTTTTTGATGTCATTTTCTTTAATGTATTATTCGGAAATAGATTTTTATTAACACATCTTTCATCTTCAGTTTCCATTTAGTTAGGTGAAATGTCTGCCGATGATAGATACCGAGCGATATAGAAAATATAGGGAGTTGTCTGTTTTGAACATACAAACGCAATTTAAATACATTTTCTGTGGACAACTACCTATTCATTGCATCATAAGGAGTGAAACATTAAAATATTAGTGTATTCAAATTCCCGCAGCAGAAATAATAAATATCGGTTATGGAGAATAACAACCAATGTATTCAAATTTCAAAAAACCAAAGTTAGTTTTATTTAACGACGCCTCTAGAGCATATTTATTTTAATCTCATCCTCTATTGGACGTCAATCATATGGTCAACTTGACATATGTTTAGAAGAAACCCGTTGCCGCCACATAGGCTACTTTTTCCGATAAGCAGCAAGGAGTCCTTTATAGGCAATGTCCCATAGACAGGACAGTGCATACCATGGCCTTTGATGGATCAGTTGTAGACCACTGATTGGAACGGAAAATAGCCTAAACTGCAAATTGGTCCACTGAGAAGTATCGATCCGACGACAGACAGCTTCAAAGGCGCTCTACCATTTGAGCTACATCCCGCTCCTCAAAATAAAAAATATTATAAAATAAATAAAAATGCACAAATACTCTGTTTTAAAAAGAATTACCAGTGTTCATAATCGTTTTTTTTTTTTGTTTTTTTTAAATGAATATAATTAATTTTATTCATCATTATCAACATTGCAGGAGCCAGTTGTACAGAGCGGAAATTCTTAAAGTAAGTGACAGACTAAAATCCTAAAGCAAATTTATTTATAATTTTGTGTATTCTATTGCTTTTTATATGTGATTAATGAAACATACTATATAATGTGATTATATTTGTTTTATGGGGGGGGGGGGGGAAGAGGTGAGGTTATAACATAGTGAAGATTGCTTATTTCAATCTATTTCAGATATAGTTATCAGAAATATGTTGCAATGTCTAAAACTGATGGCAGTTCTCATAAAACATAATAGTAATCGAAGTGTTTTCACAAAAATCGCTAAGTCCGAGAAAACCAATGTTTCACCAATTTCCAGTACATGTGTATGGTTTTAGGGACAAAACCCAGAACACTATTTTGTGTGTGTGTGTGTTTGTGTGTGTGTGTGTGTGTCTGTGTGTGTGTGTGTGTGTGTGTGTGTGTGTGTGTGTGTGTGTGTGTGTGTGTGTGT